>JAAVTZ010000050.1:34357-83278 GCA_014898835.1 Fusarium lateritium | reverse complement strand
TTTATTTTTAATACTAGCTTAATATCTTCTTTACTTATTATTTTTTTTTTTTTTCTTTTTTAACTATTTATGATTACTTTAGCTCTTTTTTAAACATATAAGAGCTTTAGAAATTAACTCTAGAGAGGCATTATAGTAGTATCTAATTCGCTTAAGAATAAATTTAAATTAAGATTTTATGTCTTATATCATCTTTAAAATCTTTTAAAACCTTTAAGTGATACATGTCCTCCTGGGCGTCGTAAATACATTTATTCATTCGACCTACATTCCATTAGGAGGCTTTTCGAAGCCGATAGAGGCCCCGAGGAAAAATGTGCATAACAGAACGCAACCCACATACATATCACACTTGTGGAAGATTAAAACAAGGGTTTTTACTTCCCTGCTTGCCTATTCTAAAACAAAAAGAGACGTGAATTAGTTAATATTTTGCTCATCAATGTTTGATAGTAAGCGAAGGTGCTAGTCTCCTTATGATTCTAGTCATGCTGCAATAACTGTATTAAAGTCGACGTTAAAAGTCACTGAGTCTCTATAATCGTTACGAAATTGACGATCAAAGGTAATAATCCAATATATATATATTGGTGATGACTTTATGTTCCATTTTTCAGGCAGAACTAAATTCAAGTGCCGTCACCCATGAAGTCGAGCCTTTTGAGAGACACACCTTCGACAGCGAATATCTGCCGCTTCAGTCCGTAACGCTAATCGGATTGCACCGTCGAGGTCAAGATCGAGCTCCACAATCCCTGGGTCTACGGCACTCATTTGTTGCCAGTTGTGACAGCATCGCAAAGAACGTCCACTCCATCGTTTTCGGTAACAAGGACTTCAACTTTGCCGAAGGCCGACAGGCTTTTCTCGGAGTCGGGAGATTGTTGTAACCCGCCAAAGGCCGATTGGCTCGTGTCGACAAGTCTTACCAGACATGGCAGAGTTTAAGCTGCAGAAGGTTGCTTTGTTTGTACCTAAACAATTGCTGGCTCATGACGACGCAAACGGCATTGGGCGACAAGCTTTCCTCCCCTCTTATTATTTTGCGATCAAGATCCATTAGATCTCCATTCAGCGTTCCACAAGTGACCAGCTTCACACTTGAATCCGCCATCTCCTCCAAATTGCCTCAGAGGAGTCCAATATCACCTGTAGAACCGCAGATGCGTGATTCGCGGGATCTGCAATTCCACCTGTTTCTGTATTAGTTGTTGAGCCCTAAGCTCTTCTCCGCTTCTCGCTTCTGTCCTTTAATGGATCGCATTGCGCTATTGAACCGGCCCAGGAGTGAGCTGGCGGTGAGTCCTTCATCCCACGCAACATTCTGCAGACGTGTTTAGCCTACTGACGTAAGTAATGGATAAGTGTCTCAATTGCAAAGCTCGCAAGGTAATATAACAAATCTGCCGCTTAGAGCAACCGTGTGTGCACTCCGGACATTAAGAGCTGATACAGTCACTTTCAATGGCACTAGATTCGTTGTGATCGTGCAAAGCCTACCTGCGACGGATGCTTCGCCAGACATATAACCTGCGCGTACCCTGACCGAAAACGACGGGGGAAGCCGAAAGCCACTTCTACAAAACAACAAAAGTCGTAGGTACCACCCTCCACGCTTGAAGTACCGGAAGCTACTGGGTTCTTTCAAAAAGAGCCGCCATGGCATCTTTTCAGTGACACAAACCTGACTACTCTTAGTAAAATCAATAGCCTTCCTTTGTCAGGTCTTTTTGAAAGATTGCAGCAGGTTGAGACAGAATGTTCTCGCCTCGTAACTAGGTCAAGCCAGGCAAAGATGCAGAGCGAGTTCATCAACTTCACCCAAGAAATACCCTGCGACCCGCGTAATGTTCTTCAACGGTCGACAACGCAGCTTTCTAACACGACGTGCGGTGAATCCCCCGTGCCAGCGGAAGAAGATGTCGACGGCGCCATGGGTGAAGAGAGTGACAGCCTCCTAACCCATACAACTGTACCTGTAGATGCCAACACTCTTCTCAAAAATGCAATCGGAGAAGTCCTCGACCTCAAGCGGCAGCGGTTCAATAACAAAACGCCTCATATAGGCTGTTATGTTCGACCACAGCTTTCTAAGGCCATTATTCAGAGTAGGGGCTAGACCATCTCCATAAATGATAATGCTGAAATACCAGTCAGCTATCAAGATTCTTCTTACCTTCACTGACAAGTCGCTTGAATAGACTTTTGCAAACACTACCAGATCGACACATTTCCAAGCTTCATCAACATAAAGCTCATGTACCTGATTCCGGAACTTATAGGCATGGAAGGTGTCGCGCTGGACCCAGCCGTCGTTGTTCTCTATTTTAGCATTCTCTATCACGGGTCGTTGATGGCATCCCCTGAGATGACTCCTGAAGACGGAAACATCAACCAGAAGGCATACTTTTCCTGTCTCTGGGCTTTACCGGCTTGGAGAAACCAACTTAAAGGGACCAAGAACGATTTGATAACTGCCATTCTTCTTGTATGTAACGTTAGAAGCAAGGGCTCTTTGTTCTAAACCGGACACAAAGTCAGACTGACCTTTTTATGAGCAGATGCGAGCCGCATTCCAACAGGGGGACTTGGAGTTTAGCTGGGAAATGTACAAGCTGGTGTGCCAATGCGTGCAGAAGTTAAACATGCATAACATCGACCAGGCTGCTCCTGTTTCCTTGTTGAATCCAGAGCTTCTTCCAAGCGGTGCAGATCAGCATAGGAAGGGTCTCTGGGCATTGGTGCTCGTGGACCTCTTCTTCCGGCTTATGCACGACAAGCCGGCGATCATGACCGCTAACTTGATTGAGTGGCACGTTAATCTACCATGGCTGAATACAGACCCTGAGCAGGCTGAAAACGTTGTTCCGACGTTGGCGTTCCTCGTCAAGCTGCGGCTCAATTTTCTTCTCCTTCGCTTCTTCGACATCTTAAGTCAGAACGAGGAAGATCAGAACCAAGTAACCAGGGATGTTAAAGGGCTCTGTGTAGAGATAGAGGGTTTGTTTGAAAGATGGTCGGTGGTAAGTTTTCTCCGTCATTTCTTTGTTTCTCTTCTACTTTGCATACACTCAGTCCAAACGAGAATCAAAAGACATCCTCATTAAGCCAAATGAATTATGTTTGGCTAATACATATAACTATAAGCAGAGAGATTCGATGACGACACACGAAGGCAACATCGCGTACTGGTGGATGCTGTACGACCTGGCGCTCACGGGATATTCGTCCATGATGATCATGCTGCATAGGATAGCAGCTTTCCGGACCAAACTGGCAGGTGTACACACACCAGGTAATGAGGCTTCCCTTGCCCCGAGATTGGTTAGGGTTGCACGCTGTACCATGGATCTTGCCCGCTTGAGTCTAGGGAAGTATCCAAGTTCCGCAACTGCGTTGACTGTGTTTGGTGCCTTTCGCTGCTACATTGCATACCACTATTTAGCACAATATCTCCTGGGTTCTGATCCTCATGAGCTTGGCTCCAATACCGAAAATGATATGGAGCTACTAGAGCAAGTCGCCCAAAGCATGAGCGTCATTGCAAAAATGGATGAGGACCTCACGCCCCTAGCGCGTGCACTCCATGAGGTTAACGAAGGTATTCATGCTAGATGGCGAGAGAAGACTTGGGCTTCATCTTAAATACTGTTCGCGAAAGGGTATTCTGTGACTTGTTGAAGTGGCCTGTTGGAAAGAAACGAGGGACGCAGTGACTTGGATGTTTTTTTGGCCTTCATTAGAAGAAGGCATCGGGTGATACAATAGATAGATAACTGACCTCATAAAACTATTTCAAGAAATTACTATGAAGCATAATAGGGGCGTACGTTACAGCTTTTCATGGTGGGTTCATACATTTGGACTACCTAACAACGTGCACAAAAGAAATTCATTGTATTATACCCCTCCCGGGCTTAGGTCCATCTCTGTCATATCGGTTGGATCCGGCCATTCAACATATCATATTTCCATAATGCAGCAGACAACATACTTGCGCTACGTGCTAGAAGAAACAACCATAGCTACGACCTTAACAAGCTGCGAGGACGCGACTATGAAGTTATGTTTAGTACACTGTAGGGCCGGCGCAACGGCAAAAACTCCGAAGATGATACTGCTTCAGATCACAGATGATATCTGCTCTCGATGAGTAAAATCATCGTTCAGTTTGCTCTCCGCCTCGATTCGCAGGAATTGCCCACTCGACCACATAGAATAGAAAGGACAGCGGGTCACTGCTTACACGTGACACTCATGCACCTGTTCAAGACAGTTTATGGATCCGCCCAGTAGCTCCTTTGCCAAGCATCCATCAAAAGTAGGTGTAGCACGACTGCACCGGGTCTGGCCCGTTATGTAGGCCACTGACGTTTCGCCACTATGCGGCGAGGTTCATACTAAGTTAGAGTAGGACAAATTACCTCAGCAGTCTTACACCCGATACACCATGACAATGCCTTGGTTAGAATGGAGGATACACGCAGCATCGAGGTCATGGAATGAGAGGAGGTCTTTGTTTTTTTTGTTTAATTTTATTTTATTGATTCATGTATCTGCCAGACTTACGCTATGTCACTGACGTCCGTCATGGAATCCATTCAGAATTCAGTGTCGGACAATTGCCGAAGAGGTTTGTTCTTGTCAATCTTCTCCAACACGAAGAAGAGCCGTCTGTAGCGAACGTGGTCGTCTTGGCATCGTCAGGGTCTGTTTCATCTCTTGTGCATGAGCTATGATGCGTTCATCACATGACTCGTTCGCCATCTAGGGTTATTGGTTCACTGTTTCTCGTCAAATCGATGGAAATATTTCCCGCCAAAAGTGCCTTTTGATCGGTCTTGGTCGGCCTTGGGGAAAGTTGCGGAAGTCCGAAGTCCGATAAAATCACGATTAGCGGCATGGTCATTTTAGGCATTCGGGTGTGTGTGGGGAAGATACCCAAGCCCCTGATTCTTCATCCCTCTTGTCGATGCTATCTTTCAGCTTGGGCCGTTGCAAGGGGCAGTGCGGCGAATGAAATATTGGTTAAAACTACCAATGCCTCTACCAAGGTGCTGATAGCGGACAACCCGAAGCTTGACAAGGACGACCTTTTTATCTTTTTGCAAGACCTACTAGACTCCTGCAAACCAGTCATTTTGTTCCAGGCACAGGAATAACTGTGATAATTGAAACCAAGGGGTGAACGCTGGTTAGACTTCGTGGGCTGACTATTCATCCGGCAAGCGACATCTCGCTCGATAATCGGTACTGACTAGAAATAGAAGCTAGATATCCGTATCAGATATCCGTATCCAGGATATGATTTGTAAATCGAAAATAGAATTATCCACCCTAAGTCGCACCTGGAGGAATGCCCTTGATACACAATGCATTGACTTGCTATCGGGTGTTCCCATGTGATTTTGACCCTCAAATTTTATCCGGAATGAAGCGAGTTGTCAATAAACATTCCCTTGGGTACTCCAGAAGTCTTGCGTATCGTCTCGGACTTCGGTAAGTGTGTGGAATCACACAACACGAACAACGGTTATCAATTGCCGGATTGATCCCCTGACCAAATCCAGGGGTTTCGCGTCTGCCGCAGAGCACCCCCGTCGATGGACGAGGCCGAATGTCCGTCCCACAATTATTTGGTGTCTGGCTAGGCATTCCATCGGACATTCACGAACTGACTACCGATGTCCGTGAAAAGAATACAGAAACAAAACCTAAATACATCCCCGTCAAGCGGATAGTAGGGTGTGTTGGTTCACCTTACAAGTAGTTTCTTCGTGCATTTGTTGGTTGAACTACAATACTTCTACTTCAACACAGAATATATCCCTACCCGCACTCGTCGTGGTAGTGGCTACAAACCGTGGACTTACCCCTATCACGCCTACCAAACGAAGTGAACACTCGAAATGTCTTCCGAAGACAAAGATTCGATGCCTGAGAAGCCAGCCGCAACTCCCAAGCAGGGAATATCCGCTCAAGGCTCAATTATGACCTTAGCTGCCGATACTCTTCACTCGAGCCATGATATCGATAAAGCAGAGGAACAAGTCCACGAGGGCATGGTTCAGCTTGCTAGAAGATTGACAAGCCGATCTCAAAGCGGTGATGCACAAGGTCACCTCTTCCCTCTTCCTGTTCACGGATCTCTCGACCCAAAGAGTGAAAAGTTCAACGCCAAAGCATGGGCCAAGGCATTCTATAAGGTCAGGAAGGAGTCTCTCGAAGGAAAAGTCCCAAAGACTACTGGAATCGCTTTCCAGAATCTCAGTGTTTACGGTTTTGGAACGGACACCGACTTCCAGAAGACGGTGGGAAACATTTTCCTCGATACTGTCACCTTGGCGAAGAAGATCTTAAACAAGAAACAAGAACGAGTCGATATATTGCATGATCTGGAAGGTGTAGTGCATAGTGGCGAAATGCTCTGTGTACTCGGTCCCCCAGGCTCTGGATGCTCGACCTTTCTCAAAACAGTTGCTGGTGACACCCACGGTTTCCACGTTCAAGAGTCGTCTACTCTTAACTACCAAGGAATCCATCCTGACCAGATGAGGAGTGCATTTAGGGGAGAAGCTATTTATACTGCTGAGGTTGACCACCACTTCCCACAACTAACAGTCGGTGATACCTTATATTTCGCAGCTGCAGCCCGATGTCCGAGAAATATCCCTGCCGGGGTTACGCGAAAGGAGTATATCGAGCACCTTCGTGATGTAACCATGTCGATCTTTGGTATTTCACATACGAGCAATACTCGTGTGGGCAATGACTATATTCGAGGAGTCAGTGGTGGCGAAAGAAAGCGTGTAACCATCGCTGAGGCTTCACTAAGTTACTCCCCATTGCAATGCTGGGATAATAGTACTCGAGGTCTTGATAGCGCAAATGCAGTCGAGTTTTGCCGTACACTTCGAACCCAGGCTGATATCATGGGTTGCACCTCATGTGTTGCTATCTACCAAGCACCCCAGGAGGCTTATGATGTAAGTGAACAAGATTTGTTTGACAATTGGTTATGAACTACGCTAACCATTCATAGCTTTTCCAAAAGGTTCTCCTTCTATACCAAGGCCGGCAAATTTTCTTCGGCAAAGCGACACGAGCTAAGCAGTACTTTGAAGAGCTTGGCTTCATATGCCTCGATCAACAAACCACTGCTGATTTCCTGACTTCCATGACCAGCCCTTCCGAACGTGTCGTCCGTCGAGGATGGGAAAACAAGACACCTCGTACGCCTGAAGACTTTGCCAAGGCATGGAAAGCAAGCCGAGATCGTGCCTTACTGATGGAGGAAATCGACGATTACGTCCAGAGGCATCCATTCCATGGCGAGCATTATGACAAGTTCCTCGAGTCGAAACGTTTGGACCAGGCATCAGCTCAGCGCGCCAAGTCCCCATTCACTCTTTCATTCTTTCAGCAGATGTCGTTGACTCTCTGGAGGAGTGTGGTCATGCTCAAGACGGACCCCAGTCTAACCATCACTATGTTGGTCATCAACTTGCTCCAGGCCATCATTGTCAGCAGCATCTTCTATAACTTATCTGAAACAACGGCAGGCTTCCAGAACCGTTCAGTTCTACTGTTTTTCATCATATTGATGAATGCATTCAGCAGTATTCTCGAAATCATCTCGTTGTACGCAAAACGCAATATCATCGAGAAGCATGCCCGATATGCTCTATATCATCCCTCTGCTGAGGCGCTCTCCTCGATGATAGTTGACCTCCCGTATAAGCTTATTAATAGTATTATTACTAATATTATTATGTATTTTATGGGAAATCTACGTCGGGAGCCCGGTGCATTCTTTTTCTTTTTCCTTATTATTTTTTCGATCACTATGACAATGTCAATGCTCTTTCGGTTCATTGCGTCTGTCACCAAATCGATCGCTCAAGCTATGGCGCCATCAGCAATTATCCTGCTGGGATTGACGCTCTACACAGGATTTACAATCCCAGTCCAGTATATGCGCAGTTGGATCAAATGGTGTCGCTGGCTTAATCCCATCTTCTATGGTCTTGAGTCGATCATGCTCAATGAGTTTTCTGGCAGGGACTTTCCATGCGCGAGTTTCGTCCCTTCAGGTAGTGGATATGATTTGGTACCCTCTAGAAGCAGAGCGTGCTCTGCACCGGGATCAGTGCCCGGAGAATCTTTCGTCAGCGGCACCACATACCTCAGGACAACCTACGGGTATGAGACGTCTCATCGATGGCGCAATTGGGGCGTGTTGATCGCGTTCGCAGTGCTTTATCTCATTTTACACCTCTTCGCTACTGAGTACATTGCTTCTGAACGATCCAAGGGTGAGGTGCTCGTTTATCTTCGCAAAGCTCTCAAGCATGTCAGAAGGAACCCCGTCGATATCGAGAATGGCCCTGCAGCTACACGCGACCAACAGGTTTCTGAGGGCAACATGTCTGGAGCTGAGGTTGAGAAACAAACTGCCGTCTTCCACTGGCGCAACGTTTGTTACGAAGTCAAGATCAAGGGAGAGCCACGGCAAATTCTTGATCAAGTTGATGGCTGGGTCAAACCTGGTACTCTAACAGCATTGATGGTAAGTACTATACTCTATACCCAGATTCTACGAGCGCGAGCGTGAAGTAATTCTTATATATAGGGCTCTTCTGGAGCTGGAAAAACTACCTTGCTTGACGTACTTGCGAGCCGTGTGACCATGGGAGTAGTCACAGGCGACATGCTTGTCAACGGCAAACTGAGGGATGAATCTTTCCAGCGCAAGACCGGATATGTTCAACAACAGGACCTTCATCTAGCTACCTCTACAGTCCGCGAAGCCCTGACCTTCAGTGCTCTTCTGCGTCAACCACCGCAATACAGCCGACAGGAAAAGATCGCCTACGTAGACACTGTTATCAGTCTTTTGAGCATGGAGGACTATGCTGATGCTGTCATTGGTGTTCCTGGAGAAGGTCTCAACGTCGAGCAACGTAAACGTCTCACAATTGGCGTAGAACTTGCGGCACGCCCTCAACTTCTCTTGTTCTTTGACGAGCCAACCTCGGGGTTAGACAGTCAGACGTCTTGGTCTATCTGTAACCTAATGGAAAAGCTAACTCGCAACGGTCAAGCTATCCTCTGCACCATTCATCAGCCTTCTGCTATATTATTTCAGAGGTTTGATCGCCTCTTGCTTCTATCTAAGGGAAAGACTATCTATTTCGGTAACATTGGTAAAGGCTCTGACACACTAATTGATTACTTTACCCGCAACGGAGCCCATAGTCTTCCTACTGGGGCTAACCCGGCCGAGTATATGCTTGATGTTATTGGTGCGGCCCCAGGCTCTACCACTGACATTGATTGGCCTGTTGTTTGGAGGGAAAGTCCAGAGTATCAGCAGGTTCAGCAAGAGCTTGGCAAGCTGGCATCCCTGGCCAGTACGACAGAGACAAGCGATGATCACTCCATCTACACAGAGTTTGCAGCGTCTGGCACCGAACAGTATCGTCAGGTGATCAAACGTGTTTTTGAACAATACTGGCGAAGCCCTGGGTATATTTACGCCAAAGCCTTGCTATCTCTTGGCTCAGTATGTCTTCCGTCATGTTAACTTCAGCTCAGCTTCTAAGCTAACTTCAAATAGGCTCTCTTCATCGGTCTATCATTCTTGAATGGCGACAATACACAGCGCGGTCTGACAAACCAGATGTTTGGTAACTTTATGTTTTTGAGCTTGTTTCCCAACCTGGCCAACCAGATCATGCCTATTTTTGCCAACCAACGGACCATGTATGAAGCCCGCGAGCGACCCTCTAAGGCGTACTCGTGGAAGGCTTTTGTGGCTGCTAACGTCTTGGTTGAGCTAGTTTGGAATTCTGTAAGTCTAGCTGATCAACAACTATAGTATTCAAGCTGACCTGATATAGTTCATGTCAATATTCACCTACATTTGCTTTTACTATCCCATCGGTCTGTATAAGAACGCTGAATGGACTGACTCTGTCCATTCTCGAGGGTTCACCATGTTCTTACATCTGTGGATCTTCTTTATGTACACAAGCTCCTATGCGCACATGTTGGTTGCTGGGCTTCCAACAGCTGATATTGCCGGAGGCGTCAGCAATCTTCTTCTCATTATGATGTTCACCTTTTGCGGGTAAGTTCCAAGCCAAAGTCTCGACGAATCTCAATTGACCCCTCTTTAGGGTCCTGGCAGGACCGACAGCTCTACCTGGCTTCTGGATATTTATGTACCGGATCAATCCCTTCACTTACATCATTGAGAGTTTCATGACTACTTCCCTCGGCAATGCACCAATGTACTGCGCTACCAACGAGTTTGTCCGCTTCAGTGCTCCAAATGGTTCGACCTGCGCTGAGTATACTTCTGACTATATTGACCAAGTCGGAGGTTACCTCGCTGACCCTGGAGCTACTGACTGCGAGTATTGCGCTGTATCTGACACCAATCAGTTCCTGGCTTCTGTCAGTATGAGCTACGGGAATAGATGGAGAGACTTTGGCATCATGTGGGCGTTCTGTATCTTTAATCTCTGCATGACCTTCCTGTTTTATTGGCTTGCAAGAGTTCCAAAGACTAAGAAGGCGAAGAAGGAATAGACCCGCGTCCCACCCCCACCCATGGGGTGCAAGGATAGACCATGGCGCCTTATCATACTCTCGCAGAGGTTTCTAAATGGAATATTTATATAAACCGCTACTAGTTACATCGAGGTTACTAATTAAGGAACATTATAGAGATGGTATTTTAGGTTCTCTAATATAATCTAACCTTCTCGCCTAATATAGGTTATCGATTTATTTCCTATCTGTAACAATCCTTGGATGTCTGTCAGCATGCTTGGCAGCTGCGAATGATGTACCGAAATTGGCCGATGAATCAATCCATCTTCTTACTGCCTTCCAGCTCGCCGGCTTTCGCCACCTCATCGGATCTCTCTGGCAGCTTCATGATGATGCATGTGTGAAAATGGCTTAGTCCGTATATCACAATCTCACGACGAGGGGAATGATGAACCTCTCGGTGTGTGCGGCTCTGCATGATACTTGTGTCCATTTTCGGGATGACAGGGTTACTAAAATGTCTTCGGTGGCGGCTCCACCTGGCGTTGAGGCTGCTTCGTGGGTGATATCGTTCTAGAAGCCTTGGGTCACCACTTGAAACTCCCGGGTAGCCCAAACTATGGTGGCTCAGGCTAGTTCTTAATCGGGTAGCAAATACCGCCAAGACCCAAGCATCAAGGGTCTATCGAATCAGAGAGAGTGTAGTAAAATGGGGCCAGGGCTTGTGACGTGGGGATGATCCTTGTCTTGGCAGCTTACTCTGACCTTTCCGTAAGCGGTATATATCCCGCCAAGACCGACTACCGCCAAAATCTGTTACGCTCTTCCATCTTTAGTTGAGTCGCCCGCTCACTTGCTGCTGATTCAAGGACCCAGTGGTGCTGTGTTGCCGCAAAAGCATGAAATTGCCGAGCAAAAATGTCTGTCAAACATGCCGAGACCACAAAATCGGAGTACGTACATTTTCATCTCTTGTAGAAGTATAGTAATTCTCGTCTGACATCCAAATGCCGACGTTAGTGCGATGGTGGTCGACCTTCCTGCTCGCAATGTCGCCATACTGGCCGAAAATGCGCTGGCTATTCACCTGACTTTGAGTTCGTCTCAGTCAACGTGCATGGCCGTCAACGTACCAGGAGTATCCGATCTACTACCAACAAGAGCCCGATGACCAAGAGAGCTACAAATCCAGAAAACTGCCTGACAAGACCCTTGACACCGGCGATTCAAGATGCGGCGAATCTTATCATTCGCAGTTATGTTCCTGAAAATGAAATCCCATGGCTTGACAACAACATTCGAAACACTCAGTCTCGGATATGCGGTGGCTGGGTAGTAGCACTCCCAGAACTGCTCGTCCATCATGGCAATGACGAGCTTCTGCCAGCCGCTGTCAAGACTCTTGCACTTTCGATTGTCTCCAAACAACAACATCAACGAGAAACAAGCCCCACATTATGGCAATCCTATGGATCTACGGTCAGCCTCCTACAACACAGTCTTGCGCAACAAAACAGTAGTTGTACCGCTGAGCATCTAGCAGCGATGATGTGTCTTACCTTGACCGAGGTATGTTCAACCGGCCTTCCATTGACTGATTACTGAAGCGTTGAACATAGTTGATGCTAAGTGCTGGAAGGGGTGATTGGATGGTACACATTGATGGTATCAGCGCCATGATTCAGCATCTGGGCTCTACATTCTTCTCCCGGGGTATTCCTCATAGACTCTTCACTGGTTTCAGACCACTGCTCGTATGTTTATCTCACGCAGCCCAGATTCAAAACGACTGATAGGGACTTTCTAGGTTTTCAAGGCGATAATTTCTCAATCCCCATCATTTCTTGCAGAGCAACAGTGGGTAACTGAACCTTTTCGCGATATTCCTGCTTCACCGATGCAAAACCTCTTGACTGAGGCTGTTGCGTTACCGCCTATCCTGAAGCGCCTTGACTCGTTACTATCTCTCTCAACAGCCAATTCTGCTAGTGAGATAAAGGCCTTGGAAATTGCACTACACGAAATCTTGCAGCGGCTGTGTATTTGGGAGGAAGAGTACCAAAGGCCCCTTATTGGGCCATTGTATTGGGTGCTGGGAGATAACACTTCACGATGCAAAGACCCCCGCCTTTGGTTTCATGATGTGACAGTTGCTAATGCCCTAACACATTACTGGGCACTCACCGCTATCTGCTTGGTTCACATTCAAAAATTACAACTCA
Source organism: Fusarium lateritium (assembly GCA_014898835.1). NCBI lineage: Eukaryota > Fungi > Ascomycota > Sordariomycetes > Hypocreales > Nectriaceae > Fusarium > Fusarium lateritium. The sequence goes on along the minus strand of JAAVTZ010000050.1, from coordinate 70,496 downwards.
TGTCGCAGCTTTACATACTTGGTGATGAAGCGCGACTTGGCTATATGAGGCCACTAATCAAGGTATGCCAGAGTATTCCGTTTCTGTTACAGGAAAGTCTGAGCTTATATGGCCCTTCGTCTGTGGCATTTCTTCTCGAAACGGTAGTGGATACTTTCAAATGGAATGAGCAGCACGGGGGTACCGAATTGATCTTGCATAAGGGTTTTATAGAGTATGCAACGTCCCAGGGCTTCTATTTTAAATCTAAATAAGGGTGCAGATATAACTTCTCATAGTAGATTCAAGAACTCGTTGAGACGCGGGTCATTCAATATGATAATATAGGCTAACACTCATATATAATCACAAGAGAGGTCTTCATTATTTGTGGGCACAAGGTCAATTGGGTAACAATTCCGAGATCTACAAAATTCCCTTCTTTCTTCCGAAAGATCGATCTACAGAACCTCAGAATAGATCATGGTCAACGTTTCTGGTGCCTTGTAATCCAGTTTCTGATGAAATCCTTTCTCGGCTAACGAAATTTGGCTAAAGAGTTACCATGCAGCATTTACCAATGGGTCCAGCGAGGAAGAAGTTATACATTTCCATCATCGAATCGTTCATGCAATCCGCCAACCGCAGAGTAGGACATTCTTTCAAGATTATAGCTGTCGCCAGTCGAAGCTCCATCTTAGCCAAATGGATTCCAATGCAAGTACGCGTGCCGGCGCCGAAGGCACAGAAACACATCTTTTGTCGGGGGGTTACTGAACTCGAGTCCAGCCACCTAGTCTCATCAAACCTTGCTAGCTGTCAGTCACCTGAGTCCAATCAACCGGAGGGTTGCCTTTTAGTTACCTTAGAGGATCCGGAAAGATATCTGGAATCCTGTGCATAGTGTATGCTTGTGTCTCCACTTCGAAGCCAGCCGGGATAAAGTAATCAGCAATCGTGATACCACTTGCCGGAACGACTCTTGGCAAATTGCCGGGCACAGCGCCATATAGACGCAGGGCTTCCTGTATTGTTGCATTAAGAAGAGGGAGTCTTTCCAACACTGAGTCGTCAAACTGATCTCCCACGGATCGTATCTCTTCAGTTAGTTGGGAATGTAGGTCTGGCCGTTTCAAAATAGACCACACAACATACGTAAGCGTATTTGACGTTGTGTCAGCCCCAGCCAGTAGGAAATCGCTGGCCTCAATGCGGATGTCTTCATCAGAAAGTGCATATTGCGACTTTTCTGATGATTCATTCTCGGCTAATATGTTGGCGAAGAGAGTGTTTTCACTGTTGTGTTGTAACAGTTTCACCACAGCTTGCTGTCCATAGTCGTGGAGCATGCTGACTGAGTTGAGAAACAGCTGAATGGACTTCAGCGGGATAAAACGGCCGACGCTATAGAGTAACGGAAGCTCGTTCTGTAATGTGACGCATAAAGCAGCTGCTTCAAGGACCTCGAGGTATTGGTTTTTCTGTCAATAATTAGTTAATCCTTTCGTTATCGTACACGCTGAAAGAACTCTATCATGGTGGTATACCTTTCCTTTCTCAAGCAATTCAAACGACTCTCCAAAGGAAAGCTGCCCAATTACATCCGATGCCATCAGCATCCACCATTTCAATACATCAGAAGACCCTCTGGATGCCTCCTCGCGGATCCGGGCAACAGCCTTCTCAATCTTTTCTCTTACGATGGGTTCGCAGTTTTGTCGTAATGAAACTAGAGAAAATGGTCTAGCGAATAGTTTGCGCCGTGCAGCATGTTCCTTGGGGTTTGTCATGGCAAAGAAGCCAATGCCAATGCTGCTGGCTGGATCAACACCGGACAAAAAGTCTTCGTACCATTTCGATTTCACGAAACCAGACCCAATGCGATGGATGGCAGCAAAGCCCGAGGGGTCCGCAACGGCCACTTGCCACGGTGAAATACGCACGACCGGTCCATAAAACTGATGCAGAGTATGTACGTAGTGCATCCGCCGGCCGGTGATGGTCTTGAACTTCAGGATGTGGTGCGTATATAGCGAATACCATGGTCCGGGAATATGTCGTAGGGGACTTTTGAGAGCCTTATGCAAAATCTTCAAAATCCAATGTTAGGTTTTCGATGACTTTCAGTGGTAGCCAGTCAACTAGCTCGGCCTCTTTCATTAACTTACCGTCACGATCCAGAGTATAATAAAGCCAAAGAGGAGGCTAAGTAGCGTTTGGGGCTGGTGTAATAACATGGTGGTAACGACAAACCTGTGACAAAGTGTCAGAACTCAGTAGACTGCACAATTCTGTTCAGGTGGTATGATATAACTAACCTAACCAATCTTAAGTTACACCGACTTTTGACTTTTTCTTCCTTCGCATTTCATCGTACTTAAGAAGTTGTCCGAACACCGAGATTCAAGTGATGAGCTAGGCTTGAACGGGTAAGTTCGATCGTTTCAGGGGATCGGCAATATGTCGGGGTCAGGGGCTGTCCAGATCTACAACTGGGAAACAGGATTAGAGTACAGGAAACTTCCTATAAATAGCGTAGCTTCTGACCTCGGGAGACGGATTTCGGAGATAATCTAACATTTGATGCATAGGGTGGATCTCAAACGCTAAATAACTCTCGTATTTCGCTTAGGAACGGGGGCCTCTAGCAGGATTTAATGGCACCCTTGACAGAACATTGTGAACTCGCTCAATTTTATACTTTATTCCAAGACTCGAAGATCCGCAGGGTAATTCCACGTGCCCTAAGAGGGATTTAAGTGGGACATTATATTCCTGTTCGTGTAAACTTCGTGCATTGACACGGGTCAGGAATGACACCATGATCCAGAGACATCGAGATGTTTTCAGGCAGGTTAGACTCAACCGGGTCGGACGCCGAGGCCATACGCCCCAAGGAAAGGAAGGTGCAAGACCGTCTTCTCGGTCCTATCGATACTCATCGACGCGATTGAGTACAAATTCGAAGAGCTTCGCCTGTCTTGAATGCTAATCCACAACCATCTCTCGTTGCGCGCCCGAGAAGAGCTCTCCTGCTCTCGACACTGTCGTGGAGCCCAACGTCAACGCTTGGGCCGGCAAGCTATGCGGCCTGCAAGACACGCCGAAGATTTTATTTTCAGCACTCGGCACTACTCTCGCTGCAGCAGGCTCTCTAGAATAGCAGCGAAAGATAGACCTAGACCTTCATATCGAGGTTGTATGCGTCGCTAAAAGTGCAAGAGCCACGGCTCACGCCTACATGCTCAGCAGATGGACAGGCAGCTTTCTAGAGAAATAGCTGTCGTACGTCTGAATGAACCTTGGCAAACGCGAACAGATCAGGTATGTAGAAGGTTTAGCGCAATGGTTCGTCTCATGTTTAGGTATGATCAGCCCTGGGTTACATAATCATTTTGACCACGACGCGGGAGTAACAGCGCGCGCTGCAGTCAGGGCTGCACGAATTGCTGAAGAGAGCAAGGCCCCGGATCGACACTGAGTGTTACAAAAGAATGTCGTTTTAAGCCTGGAAAGACCGCTTGATTAGAATCTCACTATTCGGGCACGATTTTAGCCATCCACTGTCCTTGTATCTAGAGGTCTTTTGCCATGTCCTATGGTGGGTTGGGTTCAAAAGGCTTTAATCCCCCCGCCAATCAACGTTGTGTCCTTCGCAACAACTCAGGTCAATGCAAACAGACAATGCACGACGGCGCTTTCGATGGAAGGCATCGATATGACGCGCCATTCATGCCGATGATAGGCTAAATAGAGCGGACTATTGATGTGTGCAGGGATGGTACATTGATAAGAAAATCTGATTCCGGTCGTGAATGACTGACCGTCTCACCACCAGTTGATATGGCGCTCTGCAATCTGTTTGTAGATGGATTTTGCGAGGTCAGCACGTTTTGTGATACCATAAGCAGGTGACTTTTTTGCAAGTAAGATTTTAGTATGGTAAAGAGTGAGAGTATGTCAGGGAATGTGATTACAACACGTTTTCACGGCCAATTTCCACCTATCATTCGATATTCCCGCGGTTGGCATATCACACTGGGTGGTAAATCAGGGCTGAGCACGTTCGGGAGGGGGAATCATCAAGCAGCACATAAGCCTCAAAACCTTGACGCTTGACAGAAAAAGTCTGGTCCAGTGTAATATATTTATTGGTCTCCAACGTTTCGTCTTTCGCATTTCTATTGCGTCGCAATCCCTACTAAACCTGGTGTCGGAGACAACTCCCGAAATTCCCCGCAAAGACTTTATCGATCAATCAGGCACGCGTCATGGCAGCCACAGGCGCAGTCTCCGACCTCCATGGAGTCGAGTTGCCCGCGCGCTATGAGATCCGTCGATTGGACAAGTGGCAAGGGGACTGGGTAAACGCACTCACCCGACATGCGTGTTTTTATGGCTCAGAAGTCTGGGCGCCACTCTACGTCGGCATGGCAAGGCGCCTGACGATCCAGTCGTACAAAATCAATAAGGGCCAGGTAGATGAGATGCTCGACAAAAATCTCAGCTTCGGCATCTTTGACAAAGAGTACAAATTCAAGAGGCCCGAGTCTGCGGCGACTGGCGGTGCCGTATACTGGAACGATTTGGATGAATGGGACGGCACAAAGGAGGCTGATGGGCGCAGAGAGCTCAGAGATGCGATGGACTTTCCATTGGTCAGTGTCGTGATTTCTGTCGACAACGCAGACCCGCCTCCAAAATTGGTGCCAGGTACCAGCCTGATAGGCGTTCCTCACGGGCACTTCTATTCTGCCGCGTGCGAGGAGGCTGCGGCCGCCAACAGTGTGCTCCCTGATGGCGATAGCGACGTAAAGCCCAAACCTGGTGTTGTCTTGGGTCGCCGCGGGACAGCCACATTAGACGGCCATAGCGGGAAGGGTTTTATGAAAGCACTTTCGCATTTCATGATTCACCAAGCGCGTGCAGATGGATTCAAGGAGATTGAGATTCATGCGCAGAGCCACGCGGTTTTCCACGTTTGGACGAACCTGCCGTCTCCGTATCGTGTGGAGGTCAAGTTTAAGACGACTCTTGCTGATTTTGAAACCGAGATTGACGGCAAGAAGATTAGGCCTTTCGAAAAGAGCCTCGACGCGATTGGATCTTTGCTGTCTGTGTACCTGAGTGAATAAACATGCCGGCAGATGCCAGACAGCTCTTGCTATATCTGAGGATATGTTTAGCCGTATGCTAATAAATTGAATGACTCTACTTGCTTTTTCACTAGTTTTTATTTCCAAGAGTGAATATATCTTTCCAACAAGCTTATTATATACCTTACTGGTTAAAAAAAAGACTATAAGGTAGAGGCTTGTGAGTGCACTTATGAATTGAATATGAATAATAAAAAAACAAACAGTTATGATAACTTATAATCTATTCTACTCGGCCTGTTCTTTAGAAGCTCAGATGTCAAGTATCTATCGCGTAGGCTGTAGGTGACAACGATCAGCGTTGCTGTCAGTGTCAAAGTGACTAGTCCATCGAGCAAGAGCCTCAGCCTAGCCGCCATGCATATCTTCAGGTAGACACATACGTCCGAATCTGACAACTGTATGCCTCAGGCCCTCACTTCCTTTTGACCCTTTAAGGATGACCTTAGTTAGCACATCGAAACACACCCTTTCCACAGAAGGATGAGGAGCCCCACAGAGTCGCGATCGACGTTTAGGATGAGATCCCTGGCAAGAAATTATGATGTACTGTAGTAATACTCCACAAATGATGTAAGAAATACGGGTGCCGCCTCACCTAGTTTTTATCTCGGGGTCGTGTATTTCCCGATAGGCCGGCTCATTTCCAGTTATTGCTTAAGCAGCGAATTTCTCTGTTCATCTTAGTCTCGATGCATTTATTGACCATTGAAATACACCTGATTTTTGGCGATTCTATTGCTTAGCACGTGCGGACTACAATGCTTACCCAATTCGGCTTGGACGAGACTCAATATGTCGATGACATGACTGGTAGACTCGATCAATCAGGGCCAGGGATAGTCATTCACACCGCGTGTTTCCTCCTCCCAAGTTTTCTTCACAAATATACGCCGATTACTACAGCAACAATATACCATCATTATGAGCCTCTGTCTCAGCAAGGACATCGACAGGGCACTTGCTTTTTAGATGGCATGCGAGGCCTTGCTGCTTTATGTGTCTTCTTGGAACACCTGATACTTCCATTCTGGAGTGGTATTTTCTACGCCTATGGTGGCACCAAAGAGTCGGAGAGTCTGGCCCAGCTTCCCATCATCCGACTTCTTTACAGCGGTAGCCCCATGGTGTGTATTTTCTTCGTCATATCTGGCATCGCCTTGTCTCTGAAACCAGCTCGTCTGGCACAAGAGGGCCAATGGCACCAATATTACGACACACTAGCATCCATGGCGTTCCGACGAGGTATTCGATTATTTGTGCCCTGTTTGGTAGCGTCGTTGGTACATATGCTCATGGCCCAGGCGCATTGGTGTAATTTACAGTCTGTCGTGGAGTGGGAGGGGCCACCTGAGATTCGCGATGAATTTTGGCTGAAGCAGCCTCATCATGTTCACAGCTTCTGGACTCAGATATCCCAATGGGGTGACTTTTTGGTCGACAAAGTCTTCATTCCTAGCACCTGGCGTGGCACCACCACTGGTCGGGATTATGGTGACCTGGAGCATATTGAGTATGGCTCTCAACTATGGACGGTGGGGGTTGAGTATTGGTCCTCGCTTCTACTATTCGTTGTGCTCTTAGGGACAGGGAGGCTCGGGTTTGTCTATAAGGGCCTTATGTTTATTTCCTTTGCCGGCTTCAGCTTTTGGGTCAGCAGGTGGGATGTTGCACTATTTCTTTTCGGCTGTATGCTTGGACATATCACTGTGTTTGAGCATCAAACCGAAAATACTAAGAATGGCATCTGGGAACTCACCATCTTTGGTCTACTATTTTGTTTCGGCCTCCATCTCGCATCGTTTCCCGAGCTTGATGGTTTTCGAACACCTGGCTTCTCTTGGCTCCCTCTGGCCGATAACTCACGGTTTTGGCAGTCTATCGGTGGCTTATTGATTCTTTATTCTTCAGTCAACCTGGAAGTGTTGAAGAAAATATTTTCCTGTTCGTTACTCCTTTACCTGGGTCGGATATCTTTTGCCATTTACATCACACATATTCCCCTATTAGGAACTATTGGGTGGCGCTTGGTCGCTTTTATCTGGACGTTGTCGGGAAGAGACAGCTACTTGAGAGAACTTGGAGGTAGCATTGCTGTATTCGTTGTCTTATTGCCTTTGCAACTCTGGGTGGCCGATCTCTATTGCCGTTTTGTTGATGAGCCGTGCACTCGTTGGGCCTCAAAATTGTATTATAGCTCGACAAGGATTGCATAGTTTCGAGATGCCGTATCAGCGATGAGAAATAGTTTTTTAATGATGTCATTTATAACCTGTTCTCACTGATCAGACAGAGAAATCTTTGAAGACTCAATGTGTAGCTCAACTGGCTGAAGACAGATCGTTGTCTGCATGAAATTCCCTACTTCCACCAGCTCACGCCCTCTTGCGCATATGCTTTCCTCCAACGTTTATGGCACAAATTGAAAGAAATCCTAATCCTCACCTAATACAGCCTTAGGATCGGCATCTTCGGCGTACTTGAGGTATGGATCTGGTAAGTTTTTGACGTAAGGTGTGGTTTCGTGGCCTTTGGGACGACCTGGTGAACTGCCAACAGCTTCGGCATTGATTTCTGATATGCTCAAGCCGGTAGGGCTGGAGATACCCAGAGCCGTGAGAGTCATGAGGCAAAACAAAAATTTCATTGTTATCGGTATTGAGTTGAGTGTAAGATTGAGCAAGGCTTTGAATGATGGCGCTTGTTGTAGAGGTAGGGTTTAGATTGATGCCCGAGTCAGTACTATGCTTTTGGTAGAATAGTTACACAAAAGCTTCCTGATGATTATACAATACCGATGATAATATCAGGCATCAAGACTTCCAAAGAGTGATGCCTAGTTCGGGTTCGTACCACAACCGAAATAATAGTCCGAGAAGTGCGGGTATTGCAGATCTTAACCAGCCTCAATATGCATTCCTCCGATTCCTGGATTGTTACCTTACTCCACAACCTAGTATCCATTTTAAAGTTGGCGATCAGAGCGTGTGACGTGGCAGTGTTGAAGCAATACATTTAGTGATGTTGTTGGATATTCAAGGATTCAAGAAGGATTGAAGGGTATGACGTTGAAGGATTTACTCTAGTGGGACGGGTTGTAGCAGGGGACTCGTGTCTTTGCAAATCCTCAGCACTTCAAATCTGTTTCCGAGTTCGAGACACATAGCACGGTCCTACCTACATCTGACGTCTTGATTCTGTGCGATGATTTTGTCAATCTTCTCTCTTGAACTTTCTCTCACCAGTTCATCATGGTAAACCTTCCACAATTCAGCGATTTACTTCGGCAGCCGACATATCGAGCAGTGCCAGACCACGACTCGCAGGACGAGAGTAAAAATGTTGGCGAGGAAGGGATTCCTTCACTGAATGTGGAAAGAAAGTCGCGATGGCGCACACTAGGCCCCCACTATCTGCTCTTTGCAGTGTTGTTCATCTCGCAATCACTGTTTTGGGTCGTGTATGGGCCGAGCAAAATGTCAGATATTGAGTGCGCGAAACAAACTTCCGTATATTGTGAGTTTTGTGAGATTCAGCACCACAGGAGACAGATTCTTACAACATGAGCACAAAAGCACCAATGCGTGAAGCGATTGCGCTTGTCGACTACGACTTTCACCACGACTTTGACGTTCAGTCAAAATATCGAGGGCCGCCCACGCCCGAGCTTGAAGAAGCATGGGACAAATTATGGAGATGTAAGTTATTTCTTGAAATTTTGCCGTTTTCAAATACTCACTAACCGTATCAGTCGATCCCGTGCCCTTTCCAGAGGACAAGCTCTCCCTGGTTAACAGGATTGGAGGTTTCCGCAATGGCGAGGAGAAGTTGGCGCGCCTCGGAGACGTGAAGCAGAATGTTACCGAAGACGAGAGAGGCCCGATAGCTGCCAACTTTGAGGTCTTCCACCAGATTCACTGTCTGGTATGCTACCTGAACCCTAGAGAAAGATGAGCCGCTAATTTTGTTGTAGAACTATCTTCGTCAATACACCTGGCGTGACTGGTACTTCAATCACCCAGATAAGGTTATCATTCCACCAGACAGTGAGTAGCTTCCTTCTTTCTCTCCTTGATAAGGCCTTAACCATGCGGACCTAAACTAACTATACACTCTTCAAGTGCTTGCTAGCGACGTTGGGGTGCGGATACATGCCGACCACTGCATTGATTACCTACGTACGACGCTCATGTGTCACGGAGACACGACGCCGTTCTTCACTATTATTGATCCATCGCAGTCGATGGGCGCACGCGGAGATTTTAGCGCTCACCATAAGTGCAAGAACTTTGAGAAACTACAGGATTGGAATAGAAAGCATGGAGTCAAGTTTGGGTCATTTGCTGAAGAGGATCAGTGATGTAGTAACATTTACATTGATATTTGATTTCTACTCGGTTGCCAATATGGTGTCACCTTATCAGTCGCTGCTCGTAGAACCCCTTCGTAGATCTGAGCCCAGATTAACAAGATCTTGTGGTAATGGCAGGATACTGGACCCTTTGTGATTTCTGTATAGATAAGAAAACATTTGAAGTCATTTTGTGGATGGAACACCGTCTACTGTAGTGAACTTTAACGTCGTCCATGTTAATATTATGGTTCAGCATGACCATGATCGACCTAACAATATAGGGCCACATTGTCTTGGCTGATGACGACATTAGCAATCCTTGTGACAAGTTTCATCACGATAGTTTTCGAGACTGTCAGGGACGTTCTGCTGCTAACCTTAGATCTTTACACGAACGTCCCCGGTACCCGAGTCATCCGACCGCCACATCGTTAGGGTGAACGTCGAACTCATCCATGGAAAGAACCACAGTTGTTACAATAGTAAGTGATCCACATAGACATCATAGTGACACAATGTCCATCGAAGTACTGGAGTCACCCGCGAGGGTTTAAATCCTACAATCATTGGCCGGGATTAATGTTGAGCATCGCAAAGTCCGAGCTCATTAATCCGGGAGCTTGATCCAATCATGTCGATCATTCCTTTACACCAAGCGAAGGATTCGCTTCCAGTGACCTATACAGTGACATTCGGGCTGTCGGGGCTCTTAAAACCCCGGGTCGACTAGCATGCCTCATACATGTTCACGGATCCACAATTATATGTCATATGTCCTCGTATTGTGTGCCGTTAGGACAGTTTCCAGTGGAGTGGATAAGACAGGTAGTGGGGTATGCAGCTGAAACTAAATCCTTTCGGAGTTGTACAGCCCCGGATGCATTTGTAGTTGTGGGGTAGTATTCTACTCCATGCTGACCCAGCTTCATAGGCAAAGGATCGTGCCTGGGGATCGGCATGAGACTTACATAGATGAGCCTTCTGCTACACAGTATAAATGGGGCCCTAGAAGACTTCGGATATCAAGAGGTAGGGATATTTGTATCACACCTAGAGATCCTACAGGCCTAACACTTCTAAGAACTAAGTATAGTATCCATAGCGGTGTGCTCTATCAAATAATCCCTCAAGCGTCTAATATTACTTGAAGTAATTTTAAATATACTCGAGCTAGGAAGGCCGGCCATCACAAGTCCAGTCAAAGTTGTCAAAAAGAGCATTGTGTCTGGTTATGACGTGGGTGAATATCAATGCAAGGGGCACCTGACGTTAACGAGCTACTGCTGTAATCAGATTGGAAAAGGATTGCAGCAGCAAAAAAACAACTCACTCTGGCTGTAGAAGGATTTTGTTCTCATGTTTCGTCATGAGCATTACGCAGCAGCACTACGGCAAGCACCCACCAGGCGCCGATCCTCTCGTTCTGTGGGGTTTCTCGCAGAACCGTAATAGCCAAGGCCATTTGCGATGTGGATTCAGTTCCTTGATAGGGAGCTACAGTTGATATGTCAGTTCAGGCTCACTACTCCAGGCACCGATGTTCCGACGGTACATGATTTGTTTCCTAGTCCGTAGGACTGGGTTTGGTTCATGGGCTTGTGAAAAGGGTATAAAGAACGGTTTCTCGCTGTCGTTCTTCGGTTTCTGGAGAAATCAAAAATCAAAACCCACTACATCCTACTTCGGTTTTATCTTCGCTCCAATTGATCACCATGAAGCTGTCCATTGCCACTCTCTCCGCCTTGCTCTCTTTGGCCTTTGCTAGCCCAGCTGGGCTCGATAAGCGTGAGCCTATTGTGTGCATTGGCTGCGTTAACAGCAAGAACTGTGATCCACCCTGCTTCATGGTTGGCCAAACTATCAATGGCGCCGGCGGCGAATGCAAGTGCCCCGACCCTAATGCCGGGGGAGGAGTAAGAATACCCTTTTTAGCAAGCTCGGAGATTGAGTTTCAGACTCGCTAACAGCTTCTCATAGTGCCCCGAGGGGTGCGGACCAGCAGGTTCAGCATGCTATACTGAGGATGATGCAAAGGATTTGTGTGAGTGTGGAACATATTGCGAGGATAATGGTCTGGGCACTTGTGGTGATGATAAGATTTGCACTGGTTCTGGTTAAGACAGGTCTTATTCCGTCAAGATCGACGATATAAATAATGATGTACTTCCTTAGACCAATGCGAGCTGCATTTACTGGCAACATGCCTATTGTGAGATATTCGTCTGGATTCGCTTGTCCATGGGTTCTTCACGTCAGTGTATATCTACTCATGCTTCATCTTAGTTTCCTCCACGCAGTCCGTCTTTTCTCCCACTTGGAGAATTACAACGGCTGTGGTGACACTATTCACTGGCGTCTCGTCTTCTCGCCCTTCTTCGTGACTTAGGATCAGCGCGGAGGGTCTGTCAACAGGTTCCTTGCTGAGAGTCAGCACTCTCTGGTCATATTATCAGTACTACCTATCCTCTTTAAGAAGTTTATACAACGCGGTGTGTATCAAAATCACTATAGATGTAGTCAATCTTCACTTGCTGATTCTTTACCAGTTGATTGAGCGGCTTCGTATCCAGACGGGAGCTGGGCAGTCTCTGACAAACACCTTGAGCATAGCCATCATATCCCAGCAGGCAAATAGCCAAGGCATCGAGCGATGCGAACGTGTCTCCGAGACGATACTTCAATTCCACGCAGCGAAAGTACCACGCAAGGAAAACAAGTTAGAAGACGTCAAACAGAAGTGTTGTATGATGATAAAAACGGACAAGAGCTCAAATCGTCAACGACCATACCATCGGACACGAGGAGCCATTGGAGCTTAGCTCTCTAGATTAGTTTCCTTCGGTCCAACATTGGGAGAGTGTGGCGAGGCAGTCGTTCGACTCCTGCTAACCTTTTACAGGGAAGGAGATCAAGGCAGCATCGAAGCCACGGAATAGGACCAACAACTCAGGATTATTCAATCACACCTCCTGAGCGCCCAACCATGACCGTCGCATCGTCGTCGAGATTGACAAAGACCCTCAGGGCCTCCAGCACAGAGATAGAATCTCAGGTGTCATTAGGCCTTAGAATTACCTGAAGCTTTCAGTTCACTGGCCTCTGTGTCCAGCTCGATAGTATCAATTGACGTGACACCTCCCGTCATATAAGGCTGGCCCTTCTATGGGTAATCTGGGAGCGCTGCTTGGTACAGGATTACGTTAATTTAGTTCTTCCCCATTAGGCACATGAGAACGCCTGTCGGCTACTACAAGGTTGATGCTTTGCTGCATAATCTAGGCGTGTGGATTCACATGGTGTATCGAGCATGGGCTTTGGGGCATGTGTTAGCAGCTCAGAGCAGCGATGAATGGAATAAGGCTATTTGAGTATATGAAGCATGAAAATACAATGTCAAGTGTCAGTGTCAATAGCTAACAGTCTAGAATAATATTTTCGTATTGGTATCCCTAGACTTAATACAACGCCGGTTGATCTGGATTTATACCTCAAGAAGCTATGAACCTAGAAAAGATCAGAGGGAAGCTAATACCCAACGACAGTTGGGGGACTAAGAGCTCTCTAGGGTTACTCTACTAGCATGCATTCATTCAATACTGGATGCATAATCAACCTTGAAGAATCATGTTATTGAGCAACATGATCACCTTGATCTAGTATATATGAGATAATTTACCTATTGCCAAAGGCATGATTTAACGTTAAATGTGGCCTTATGGTGAAGGACGCTAGCCTATCAATGGTGCGGTAAAAGGGCCATGATGTTACAGTTTCCATTCAGGAAATCAAGTCCGTTTTTAGCCCTTGTCGATCCGGCTCGTATCCTGGTTCCTAGTCTCTGTGGGGACCCCGCGTGAACAGATGCGGGGAAGTAGTCGTCCATGAACTAGGTTGCGCTCCAATAGCTCAGGCCTGTTCCCTATTGTAACTGTCGGAGGTAGCTGCATGTGGTCTAATATGGTCAGTCCTAAGCGGTCAATGCCCGTTTTGAGTTCACCTTGTTGAAGCGCACCATTTGTCACTTCGCACCCAACCTTGACAAGGTCGATGATCGCCAGGGATAACATAGGTTTACGAGAAAGAGATGTCCACGCTGCCCAATCTCTGAAGTATATATCTAAGAGCTCCCTACTACCTAGATTATTGATCAGCCAGATCGTCTTCACCTCACAATGAAATCTCTCATCAACTTCGGAGTCCTTCTGGGCACCCTCTATGCCGCTGGAGTTGAGGCCTTCCAGAATCCAATCCGTAAACCTGGACCTGATCCATCCGTCGTCTTCGCCAATGGCTTCTATCATTTGTAAGCTAAGCCTCCAGTCCTTCAGTTAAATGGATTGAACCAATCTTGAGATCATGAAGCCACCAACTGCAAACTTGTGAATTAACATTTATTCCAGAACATACACCTCCTACGACCACATCGAGATCACGCGATCTAAAACACTAGGAGGTTTATTAAACGGAGAAACAAAAACAATATGGACCGACAAGAACACTACTCGAAGTGCCAACATGTGGGCACCGGAAATCCACAAGATCGATAACGTTTGGCACATGTTTTACTCAAGCTGCGACTCATCTCTACCTTGCTGCGACAGCTGCCGTACTCGTGTTCTTCGAGGGTGCAATAAGGCAACCCCATTCGACTGCACTTACACGCACTTGGCAGACCTAGTCCCTCCCACTGGCTCACAGGGTGGCCCTAAGTCAGACTTTGCCTTTAGTATCGACGGAACATATCTCGAGATCCCTGGGAAGGGCAGGTACCATGTGCTCAGTATAATCAACAAGGACCAGCTGCAGTCTATTGCCATTACGAACCTCGACACGAAGAAATGGACTGTCGACGGTTGGCATGTCATTTCCGTTCCTGACCAGCCCTGGGAGAAGAATACGACCAACTCGAACCCCAACAGTATTACTGCTGTTAATGAGGCGCCTCATGTGAGTTGATCTTGTGGAATCATTTGACGATTACTGACGTGGTAGCCTCTCTACCACAACGGAGAAATCTGGCTTTCGTATTCAGCATCTTACTGCGGAACTCCCAACTACTCGCTCGGACTCTTGCATTATAATGGCGGTGACCCATTGAAGGCTTCATCTTGGGTCAAGCAAGGTCCTGTTTTCTCGCAAGCCAACGGCAACTACGGAACCGGCCATAACTGCTTCTTCACATCTCCGGACGGAAAGGAGACCTGGGTAAGCAGGCATTCTCGAAGGAGCTTCATATCTGAACTAACATCGCCTAGAATGCCTTCCACGCTACAACCAACCCCAAGGGATCTTGTGGCACTGACAGATTCACCCTCGCACAAAAAGTGAGCTTCAAATCGAATACCACGCCTCAGTTTGGTATTCCACAGCCGTTATCTGCTGTCTTGCAACCACCTAGCGGAGAATAAGAAACGCGGTTTTTCTAGTGTGATCGGATGGTCACGAGAACTCATAAACGCTCCTGTTATATGAATGAAGTAATTCAATGCGAAGTCAAAAGTCGAGAGTGTGCGCTCCTCACTCTTTGGGATTATAACCCTAGCCGTGGTTAGCCGTTCTCACTACAGTAGATCATTGAGGATCATTCAACTTTCATTGCCTAGCTCAATCCCTTGTTATGAGACTGTGGTTACTTAGTAAAGAGCGCCCCTCTTAATAATAAGACATTGATGACTATAAATATGACTGCAGTAGGAGATATTCTCAAGATTCCCCTTTCAAGTACGTCTTATATTCTTGGAGCTAAACCCCTATTATAACTAGAGGAGGACTTCCGTCACTGGTTTTAGTAGCAAATCCTCCATCATCTCGGCCCGGACTAGACGTCTCCGTCGCCACTGGAACCAAGATTCCCACAATTAAACTGCTCAACCCATGGATCTTAAATAACTGCGATAATATCAAGATGGCGAGCCGGACTTTTGGAAATGTCCTTTGTTTTTCTCCTGTTGGAGGATAGTTTGATTATATGACTAATTCTATAAGAGGGGGTCCAGGAAACCCCTAGTATATCCATAGAAACGTTAATACTTTATTGGAAGTTAAAGTCGCTAATGAAACTATTTTTTAATTGTGGCCGGTGGTATATTGCCGAGAAGGAAGGTGATTGCGTGAGTGTTATATCAAACTTTATTATTTCTTCCCCATTTCGCAAAATTAACCATTCTGCAAGCGGTGGCGACTATATAGCTAAGCTCGTATCGGGAAGAGCTTACTATACTGGACCTACTCCCGGGTAGAATAACGGGGAGAACTGAACTTTTACTTGGCTCTGAATGGATGGATGATTGTACAAAATGCTTCAATCATAGCCTTGACTGGTGCATTAACTGTGATCCTGAGTTCGAGTTTGATTTTCGGGCCTCCTCCATAGCTCTCTAAATTTGGCTGGAGTTGTGGAACCCTTGAGAGTGTGAACGATCACTTGATAGAAAAAATTGTTGGAACTGAATGTTCGACCTTTGTGGTTTTGTTTTTTCCATTATAACACATCATCTTCGAAGAGGATCTTGTTTCGAAGGCGACAATTCCTGATTCCCTAACTCCAATGGCAACATATCAGAGAGCCAACATGCATTGTTCTTCGTCGGGTTGCATATGCCATTCGGTCATGCATAGGCAAGGAGGAAATTGCCTTATAATTGTAGGTCATATTCTGTGCCATAGGGTACTTTGAGATGGTCGACGGCATCGATTCGCTTTTACCATCCAGGGTCCTTCTAGCAAGAAAAAGACTATAATCTGATTTATCTGCTTCTAAAAATAGGACTATATAAACCGAGTGAGATTAAATATTTATATTATTGAGGATCAATTAGTCTGGATTTGGTAGGTACATATGACTTTACTACGAGGGTCGTAACATTTGCGCATAGCCTATTGTCAGCCTGATTCCGACAGCTCTTTGTTGGCTCTTTTTCCCGCATTTGTCAAAGTCTCCATTGCTATTCCTCGGTTGGTTCGGAAATATCTTGGAACCTTAACCCAAAATTGAAAGACTTCCCCACTTCATTCCGAAATGTCGGCAAGGAAGCTGGATCGATGACGACGATCCGCCAAAGCACTGACCACCAGAGTATTCGCTTTACTTAAGAGATCGTCTGTTCCAATGCTGAAGAGATGAAGAGTTACTTATTTTACTTCATCAATCTGGTCCGTCATGTCGAAACAAGGTCACTGTAACTGCGAGAGCATCAATGTGGTATTGCCGCTGGAGTTGCAAAAGAACACCCTTTCGTGTTTTTGGTGAGTCTCTAGCAATTGGCAATTTTTATGCGGGCGCTGATAATTTCTCGGAAGCTCAAACTGCCAAAGAGCCGGCGGATGTATGTGACACTCCGCACAACCATTTTCAAGGACCATCTCACAATTCTAGTATTTGCGCCCAATTACATTGTTGGTAAAGAGCAGGCTAAAATCACTGACACAAGCGGCACCCTAAAGACCTTTACCACGACGGCGCAGTCAGGCAATAAAGTCCAGGTTTGTCAACTCAATCTCTTTGCGAGACTATATCTGACACCAGTAGCGCTCGTTCTGTGGTAATTGTGGAAGCCCTGTGGCGACACGAACTCCAAAGTATCCTGGCAAGGTGATAATCAAAGCAGTTCTGTTTGACGATATAGCTGCCCCTACGGCTGAGGTTTTTACGCATCGACGACCTGCATGGCAGAAGGCTGTTGATGGAGCTAAGCAGATGTGAAAAGACATTGGATTATTAGATAAATTCGTAAACTCGAACTGGGAGTTTTAGGGTGATGCAGTCGGGTTATAGAAGCGTCTGGAAGGTTGAAAGGTTAATGCACAATACGGCAGTCTTAGAAGTCTTTAGGGTAGTTTAAAGTTCCGGTAAATTATAGTATGGCTTGTTGTGTTGTATTCCGGGTAGTAGTCTCACGAGACTGGGGCTATTCTTTCCCATTGTTATTCTCACTTCAACACAATGCTATTATGATGACTCCAAGCCATCGCACTTTGGGAGATACTAGTGGGTAAACTTTTGCATAACTTTGACTAGAATGGCTTTTTCAATTATGCATGTGCTCTTGATCTTGCGCTTTGGAATTTAGCCTAAGAGTTGGCAATAATTGTTTCTGGGGGTGGGCGGCGTAAGACAGGCTAGGCAATAATCACGGTCTGTCAGCACCATCGCTGTTGTCCGTACACTTACATCCAAGTATCCACAGAACAGCTATCGCAACCATACCCTACTCTATGATCAACGCTTGACAAACATTCCATCAGCTCTGGTGGGAGCCTGGCTTTGAGACATACCTGATAACCGTCAATTTGAACTTCTGCACAAACAGCAATGCCAAGAAGATGGAAAGAGTAATCCTTGAAATCGACAAGCTTGGCAGTGTAATTTTCAAGTAAGACCAAGTAAGCGCTAACCTTGATGGAGCGCGACCAGCCGCTGATGTCTTTCAACCGGGTTTCATGATATAGCCCAAGGACGTATATTTAATCGTCTTGATGGCCAGCTTCTCATTCACTCAATCGAAATTCCGTTATCAATCACTCCAAACCAATATGTTGCGATTCATCTCTGACCCCAAGGGTCTCAAAGACCAATCGACGGAGGGAGTACCCCTCCAGGTCATTGGTGCTGGCGTGCCCCGTGCGGCAACATCATCTATGCAAGCCGCCTTCGAAAAGCTGGGGTTCTCTCCAACTATGCACATGGCCGAGATCCTGCCGCACGCATCACTGATGCGCCTTTTCACCCAAGCCGTCCAGGAGAAGAACACCGAAGTCCGTCACAAATTGATCCGCAAGCTCATTCATGGACACGTTGCTATCTGCGACTTGCCTGTCCTTTATTTCACGCCCGACCTTATGGACATGTATCCAAACGCCAAAGTCATATTGAACCAACGTCCAAGCGCTGAGGCATGGTCGCGGAGTGCAAGGGATAGCTTCTGGTATATCTTTTCGCCATGGTTCGGTTGGAGCAATCTGTTATGGCCGAGCGATCGGATGTGGTATAATCTCAATATGAATAGTGTCAGGTGGGCTAAGGAGATGTTTGGCACAGATGATATCCTTTCTGCCGAGTTTTATAATGCCTATAATGACCATGTAAGAAAGGAAGCGAAGAAAAGAGGCAGGGAGATTTTAGAGTACATGGCCGAAGATGGGTGGGGGCCTGTCTGTGAGGTTCTAGGTAGGTCTGTGCCAGAGGAGCCATTCCCAAGGTTGAACGAAAGAAGGACGTTTAAGGTCGCCATAAGGATCATCATTGCAAGAGGCATTTTATGCTGGCTTGCACTCTTCGTTGTATTCTGGGGCATTTGGAAGATGATTGTCTGTTTTTTGTGAAATTGGACATTTCTTCTTCGAAAGTTCAATACGGTCTTTGGTGCAACCGAAGGCGTCAAATTAGCACCGGACTCTTAGCGCAAGGAAGAGATAGAACTGATTCTTGGAGTGGCTCAGAACGTATAACATTAGTTTGGGTAGAATTTGTATGAAGAGTCTTGCTCGATCGATCATTTCCGAAGGACTATATCGTTTCTCAACACAGACTGTCTACATTAGCCACGATCTTAATCATGGTGTTTGGACTGTGTAACCCAGCTAGTCAGTAATCACTTGATCGAGGTAGCCATCTCTGGCAATATCCATTTGTGAAATTCTGGTTAATTTACAACGTCCTGTAACGGCACTACAATAATTTTCCAGCGCACCAGATAGCAGCTTCCGCTCTCGCCTCTTCCATAGAAGTGCTCAGAGAGACAGTGGTTCCCGTACACTTCCATAAGCATAGCCGTATGATGTGGAGCCATAGCTCTTCTTAAGACGTCTAGACTCTGAAGCTGCACGCCAAAGTCAACCCAAGCTCCTACACAGGTTTGCGTTGAGATTTACACAACCAATTGCATCGATTGCTGATTCCACAAACCTCAACCCCAACCCCCCTTCGAAATCCTTGACATAAGCACGAGTCGGGCGTGATGGCAGATCGTTACCGATCCTATTTCACCCAAGGACGCCGGGTCACTGTTCAATCTATCATCCGTGATAAACCTAACGTTGCTTTCTCGTTACGTCAAGTCGCATCAACTAATTAAGAATAAACCTTATTACATGGAACCCACTCAAAATGATATCGTGAAGCGGTCTGTCAACAGTTGGCGCAGGGTAGGGTAGGTATCGGAGGAATTAGTCAGAGCTCTGGGCTAGTCTAGGTGGAACCCCGGATATACGGATCTACGTTGCAAGAGCCTAAAATAAGCTTCTTTTCAATTACACATGACGTGGCGTATCTCGTTGTGTCTATGCCTATATGCCCCTACGAGACGAGCGCTATACCCCTCGCGATTTCGGCCAATTCACTTATCTACTGCATCCTCCCCGGCTTTGGGACCTGCCACGGCGTGGTTCTGGTAACAACCAGTCTTGGTGTTTGTTGATGTCGGATATCGCAATGGCTGAAAACCCTCAAGCATCGACCGAGCTCTCTCAGGTGCTTAACTCCGATGTTCTTGTTCGTGTGCGCCAGTTCTGGTTTAGGCACATCACAGACGACGATCATCTCATCATACCCAGCAAAGAACTCGCTGTAGTTTGGTTTTCGCAAGACGAAAAATTTGACCAAGAATGCATGTAAGTTTGACATTGTTTTCTCGACCTAGTGAACCAATCACTCATACTTCAACTTAGCTCAAGCTTCGGCTACGTTCTTGACTTTTTGAGTTCAAAGATCAACGAAATAGGGGTCGATGAGATCCTGCACGCTACTAAACCCGCGTCGGCGTTAGACTGGATGAGTTTGATAGTTTTACTTGACCAAATCCCTCGCAACTGCTATCGAGGAGAGAAAGCTGCTATTGCATATCGCTTCTTTGACCCGCTCGCGCTTGATCTTACCCTCCGTGCCATCACAGCTGGAATACCGGAACGGTCTGGGATGCGATACAGGCATGCTTATCGCTTCTGGTTTTACCTCCCACTTGAGCACTCTGAGGATATTCAAATCCTTGAGATGGTAGTTAAGGAGCATGATCTGATGTTTGGCGATAGTCGCGATCTGATGGCCACAGGCCCGTCTGTTGCTCTTCAGGGTTCTGATGCCTCACACTGCCGCGATGTGCTCTTGAGAGAACGCGCGGCGTTTGAGGAATGGGAAATTACAATCCGGGGGATTGCGAATGACCATATAGCCGTCATCAAGGCACATGGTCGATACCCCCATCGTGATCGAGCACTGGGGCGAAATAGAGTCGAGCCTTAATGATAATGTAGCGAACTATGGACAAATGAGAATATGGCGTACACATAGTTCATTGTGTGTCGATATTTTATATCTGTAGTTCTCAAATGATATCTGGAACCGATTCTCAAAGTTTTTGTTTTATAAAGCTGTGATAATAGATGCAACTAAAAGCTCAACTTGCATAAAGGACTAGACCTGTCTCATACAAGAATGACAGACATCCTTGTATACTTGTGGAACACGCATTTGGACTTAAACCATGCATGATCTTAGCCAGAAAGTCTCTATAGTACTAGCGATGCGGCCAACGCGGCCAACGCGGCCAATGCTGCCAACGCGGTCAATGCGGCCAATGCGGTCGAAAACGGGATAACGAAACCTTACCAATGATCACTAATTGTTGACGTAATGTGTTTGATCACGATCCTCGTCGAAACGAAGCCTAGTGCATTAATTGGCTACCACAACTTTCGTCATACAGTCTTGAAGAGTTAGACCCCTTGGAGCTTATAAGGGAATGGAATACTACTCTTCCATTGAGGCAAGTCTTTTTTACACACTTCCCAACCTGAATTGACATTTGTTTTGTCCCACAAGGCTCAACTATTTAGGCCTCGTCAATGATGGTCTCTTGGGCTTTTAATGTTGTGCTATGCACTATCGTTTTGCCGGCCGTATGGGCCATCCAAACTCCAAATATTCCGGTTCCTTTGAATAGACCAGCAGTTTTTATCCAAAACGGCACATTGGCCGGCATTTTCAACACCTATTACAATCAAGATTTCTTCCTGGGTGTTCCGTACGCTACACCCCCTATTGGCGAACTACGTCTGCGGAAACCAACCTCCCCCGGCGCTTGGAGAGGCATTAGACAGGCGGACTCCTATTCGGCAAGATGCTTTGGCAATTCTATATCTTTGGCTGGATTTAGTCAGAACAACGCGGATCCGATGGACGAGGACTGCCTGTACCTCAACGTCATTCGTCCGTCTGATATTCGTACAGGTACCAAGCTCCCTGTTCTTGTTTGGATTCATGGAGGCGGCCTCCTGGAAGGAAGTGCCAGTGACAGGAGAACTAATGGCAGCCTCCTTGTTCAAACTTCAGTAAAGATGGGATCTCCTATTTTATTTATCAGTTTCAACTATCGTCTAGGTGCTTTTGGCATGCTAGCTGGTCGTGAAGTAGAAGAAGCTGGCTCGGCAAATCTATTATTATATGATCAGCGATAAGCTCTTACTTGGATTCAGGAAAATATTGCCGAATTTGGCGGCGATGCATCCCGCGTCACGATAATGGGGGAGTCTGCAGGGGCATCTTCCGTGGGATTTCACCTTCTAGCCTTCGGTGGGCGGGATGATAGTCTTTTTAGGGGCGCAATCGCGCAGAGTGGCGGCCCTTGGTCAGAATTCCTGACAGCTCGAACCATGGCAGAGCGAGATTCCGACCTCAAAAGGGTGCTGGAAGGTGCTGGGTGTGCAAGTAGCCCACAACCTCTTTCTTGTTTACGTCAGGTTCCTGCGGAGAGGCTCAACCGTGCTAGTCAGAGGCTACCAACTGCGCTTGTCGTCGACAACGATATAGTGCGCGGCTCGAACGCGCAGCTACAGGAAGGACGTTTTGCACGGGTCCCTCTCTTGATCGGTACTACCAGAAATGAGGGCACCTCTTTTGTTCAGCAACAAACGCAGGGCCCAATTGATACTGACCAAGACTTTGAGCAATTCATTCGAGCCTCTCTCAATCGAAACAGTACTACTAGGACAATGGTTCAACGTTGTGCGGAGCTATATCAACAAGAAATTGACTCCCCTTCTGGAGCTGGTCTGGGAACCGTCCTTGCGAACCCAGGCGCCGAGTACGGGGCTCAGTATGGCAAGACAAGTCTGTGGGTGGGAGATCTAATGTTCAATACCGCTCGACGTATTGCAAATCAAGCATGGGCAAGTCAAGGAGTCCCGAGCTACAGCTTCCTTTTCGACGCTGTAACTGCTAGTGTCGATCCTAAAACGCTAGGCGCCGCTCACTTTATGGAAATGCCATATGTGTTCAATAATACGCAAGGAATTGGCTGGGACAACGACCCGTTTCCATCTGATCCAGCTCTTCGAGCAAAGCACATCAGACTTGCAGAGCTTGTGAGCCGAATGTGGATAAGCTTCACAACCACTCAGTCGCCAAATTTTCATCAAGGTATGAGCATCTTCCCTTTTCAAGTGAGCTTGACGACGGTTTCAAATGTCAATCTCTTGTCGTAAGTATATGCTGATGCTTCCTTATAGTGGAGGGCTTCGACTTGAATTGGCCGGAATATTCAGGTCATCTCCCACAAAACATGGTCTTTAGTGTTTCCGAGGAAAGCTCGTTACAACCTGATACCTGGCGAACCGAAGCCTTTGACATGATTTCTCGATCTTACGGCTACGTAGCTTCCTGAAGGCATCCTTGTATACGGGAGAATGGAGCTGAACATTTTAATGAATCGTTAGAGCATAGTGATAAATTACAGTTGATCAAGTGGTTTTCTTACTCTCAACGATGACTTGCTCTCGTCAGTCAAAATGACAATTACATGACCTGTTTAAAAGGTATAGGTAATTGTGCCGCATGTTTGGCAATGCCTTTCCTTCGCTCGTGTTTAGCCTTCTTGATCACAACTCCGTGATCATTCGACCATTGCCTGCGAATCGCTGTCGATTTGTTCAACTGCGTCGCCCCTTTCACCTACAGCTATAACCACTCCTTTCTGTAATGAGTTTCTTATCGCCTTGTGACACCGTCTCCTAGTTTCGGTTGCCTGTTGAATAAGGATCTCAACCCTCAGCATGCATAAGGTCGATTGACACTCAGTTGTCTCGTTGTCTCTATTGCTTCCTTAAAAAAGACCTCGATGTAGTTTTGGGATCTACAAGGAGTCTTATGCGGATCAACTATCTCTATCTTGGACCACGAACCCTGGGCACTTGTCATCACCGACTAGATCCTGGTGTGATTCTATATAAATTTCAGCCAATATGGCACTCGCGACGCTGGAGCCTCACGATCCACCAATCATTCCACGACACCACGCTTTTGTTCTCAACCATCTTTAACAAACTAGCTGGAGTGAGGTGGACTGAAAGGGTAAGAAAGCTAGGTCTATGGAACAACTGCCCTTATTACCTATGGTCACAATAATCCAATCAATACAATCCTGTTGTTATTGTTATTGTTATTATTGTAGGGGGGAACAAGACTAGTCATCTTTGACTCATGTCATTCATAAGTTTGCGTGTCGTATCTCAGGAATTCCTCATGATGAACCTCAAGCTCTGGTTGAACCTAGACTATGGCCGGAGTAACGGGAAAATGACAAGACAGTGCTAACGCAAATACTTGTTAGTTATGTTCTAATGGCTTACAAATAGATGATAGTTTTCTCTGGCGTTTCTCTTCGACTACTAGTCTTTCTTGGGTGGTTCACATATGACTTGGCCAGCTAACCATGTGCTCATGACATCAAATTTGAGAAAAGCATACGTTACAGAGACCCAACCGTCCACACAATCGAGGATGACGAAAGGTAGCATCTAAGGGCCAACGTGATAAGTGGCATGGGCATGATTCATTCTGTCAAATGAATGGTGAACTACGACGTTGATGAGGTTTCAGCTATCTGCAAATAAATTCCGCTACACCATGACAATCAAATTTCGCTCCCAGCCCTGTCTATCTCTAGTTTGACTAAGGTCACAGGTAATAATCTCTGTGAAAAAGCCGCTATGTATATAAACATTGCGTATCGTGTTATCAATTAGAAGAATAGATAAGCTAGTGCATTCGCGGCTAAAAGCACAGGAGTCAGATTCGCCCAATAGGGCTTCCCCGCGGCCAAGAGGTGATTATAAATCGTCTGTGGAGATGACGTCGATAGTCAGCACTACTGCTGTGATATTCTCTATATAGAGGGCTCTTCCGTAAAGTGATGTCCAATTTTCATATCATCACATTTATTTGATTATCTTCGCACTTGGGCGAGGGTCGTAACGAAATCTTTGGCAGCATTTGTGTGTGTAGAAGAGAAAAAGGTGGCCTTAAAGCTGGGTTGGGTGTCGAATTTCTACCACCTGCGCCGAATACTCATCCAAACAATGGCCTCACCAACGTCAAGTTCTATCCAGCCTTTCAAGCTCTCCATCGCCCAGTCCACTCTCGACGACTTGCAAACGCGTCTTCGTTTAACTCGCTGGCCAGACAAGGAGACAGTCACCGATTGGTCTCAAGGTGTCCCGCTCGCGGCAATTCAAGAGCTTTGCAAGTACTGGCAGACAGAATACGATTGGCGACGATGCGAAGCGCTACTCAATTCGTATCCTCAGTTTACGACAACCATTGATGGCGTGGAATTCTACTTCCTACATATTCGGTCAAAGCACGAAAATGCTCTACCCCTTGTGCTTACACATGGTTGGCCTGGCTCAATCCTGGAATTCAGACACGTAATCGATCAGCTCGTTGACCCCGAATCTCACGGCGGCTCTCCCGAAGATGCGTTCCACCTCGTCATCCCAGCACTCCCGGGGTACGCATTTTCTGGGAAGCCGACGGAGAAGGGGTGGGACTACCATCGCACCGCACGTGCGTGGGCAGAGTTAATGCAACGTTTGGGCTATGCAGACGGCGAATGGGCCGCTCAAGGTGGCGATTGGGGAGCTCACGTGTCCGCATGCCTGGGTCACCAAGAACCGAAAGGATTGAAGAGCGTTCATTTCAATTCCATCTTCTTCGAACCCAAGGTAAGTTCTGCTCTCACCATTGTCTGTAAGATACATGCTAATCTTCTTCGCAGAAAGAAGTCCAGGTTCCAATCCATGATAAAAAGGGTGAGGAACGAGCCATGTACCTAGATAGCCGTCGGGATGCTGGACACGGCGGGTACTCCCTACAGCAGTCAACGAGACCACAGACCATGGGCTACGGGCTTGCAGACTCACCGGTCGCACAGGCAGCCTGGATTTATGAAAAGTACAAAGACTGGTCTCATCACGATGGCGATGTGGAGGCGGTGTTTAGCAAAGACGAGATGCTCGACATCATCATGTTGTACTGGCTCTCGAATTCCGGCACATCATCTGCTCGTTATTATTGGGAGTGCAAGCCCGACTCAACCGCGATACCGATTAAGATACCGGTCGGCGTAAGTTGGTTCGGCGGTGATAATAGTTATGGACCAAAGGAATGGTGCGAGCGGTACTACAAGAATATCGTGTATTGGAACGAGACGGATAGAGGCGGCCACTTTGCGGCGTGGGAGCAACCAGAGGTCTTTGTTGCCGAGGTACGCGAGTGGCGAAGCACAATCAGGTAATAAGGCATGGCATGCGTTAGCATGCGCTGGTTCTTTGTTGGATAATTAAGTCTTGTCATCGCGCCGTTCTGCGTTGAACCTCTGGTCACGGTGGAGTTGATTACTGAGGAGTTAAAGTGAGCACTGCAGTCCATAACACTGGTCGAAGAAAGCCTTTGACATTCCTCAGTACTGTGGCAAGGCCTTCAAGCCCCGCTCTCCAAATCTGAGCTTGAAGAGCCGCTGCTGTGGGTAGCCAGGAGGACAAATGTCCCTTATCGCGAGCCATGGATGATAGAGCTAAGCAATAGAACTATGAATGCGTTCATTGCCGTCTTCATTCAACAGGCGACTCATCTGGTGCACTTGTTCATTGGTCCAGACCTTTTCAAGGAAAGCTAGCTTACTAGCGAGGCGCTACGGTTAATGACCTTTCGTGATGCTGTTCATGGGTTGCCGTCCAAATTGGACCGGCTCGAGACAGTCTCCATCCAGCGGTTTACGGAGCTCAGTACAAATCCTTCGGGTCCTTCCATACGGCAATAAATCGGAGTACATGAGATCAGGGCGTACTCTCCAGGGGCGAACCCGTCAAGGGCCCACATGAAGGTCGAGGATTATCAACGCTTAAGCAAGTGTCTCCATTAGCACTGCTTACAACACATCAAAGTCCCGCCGAATACTTAGATCATGAATGATTATCGTTACAACTTCGGTATCATCCAGCGTCAACTACGACAAGCGAAGTAGTAACAGTATACCCTGTAAGATTTAAGAGTAATCTAAGTTGGATTTTCCTATAGCCCTATGACTTAATCCCTGATCATGGGTGGAGAAGCCCATTGATTGGCTGATTGTCGTAAGGCGGAATGGCTCTGCATGTTAGATCTAGATACGACGCTGACGCTATCGCACAATATACCACTTAATGGGCAAGGCGTGCGCCCACTATTTTAGTGTTGCCATCCACGGCCAAGGAAGTCGCAGCGCATGTCCGTTTTGACTCTCGATTTGGATCTTTGGAGATACTAAGTCTCCAAATGCATTCAGTTCTACCCGAAAGACTCTCACCGTCTCATTTCGCCACGTTAGACACGTATAGAATTTGCGACTGTTTATGCAATAATCCCTGGTTTCTGTCTAAATAGTGGATATTATCCATACTTCGTACTGCTATTGATCAAAGCTCAATTACTGAATTCCCTGTTGATATACACCATTGGGACTTCGTCTGGATAATCTACAAGCCTCTGGGAGCAGTCAGTCCAGATTCGCCATTTCTCCGGCACAAGGACCCAGGGGCACGGGGTCGGAGGTTCATGGTAGCTTGAAGGATCTTCAGCACTTAGCTCTTGAGCGCTGTAAACGATGAGAAACCTGAATCCTTTAGTGAAAAAAAAAAACTATAAATATGTCTCGCTTCTCCAACATCGTTACCGACTATTCATTCCATCCCAGTGACTTATTATTCTTATTCTCGATTCTTTGTTGAAGTAAATCACCATGAGTACTCCCTTGCTACCACTTGCCTCCCAGTGGCAGATCCCCCAGCCACTCGAATCGAAGGCACTTCACCAAACAGTACCATCTGTATCCAAGCCGGAAGCTTTGCAGTCTTTCATACAACCATTGATCACTTCTTTTGCTGATGAAATTGGTTATGCGCCACCATCAACCACGAGCAATGACGCCCTTTGGAAAGCGATGTGTCTATACGCAGATCAAACAGGTGTACCCTACGAGGAAGGCACTCATTCATGGATGTGCTTCAAAGTAGGGTATATGTATCCGGTCGTGCGTATGATCTATATGGTGCGATAAATTCAAGGCTAACCGAAGAACGCAGGTATGCTACCCTCACCACCCGTTTGAGGTCCAGGTATATGTTGGCATCTATTCCTGGCTTGGCCTTCTTCTCGATGATGAAGCTGTCACGTATCTGGATGAGTTCCAGATGTTTCATGAGCGATTTGCCGCGGGCGAGAACCAGCCAATACCCTTGCTTCAGGGGTGGGCGGGCCTAATGAAGTTGTCTTTCAAGTACTGGGATCCTCTAGTTGCAAACTTCATTGTTTCCTCGTCTCTCAACTTCTTGAACGCCAACGTGCTTGAGGCCCGAAAGGAGTTTAGTCGTATTGAGCGTACCAAAGCTGGTCATAGCTGGGCATGGTTCCTCCGTGAGAAAGACGGAGTGGGAGAAGCCTACGCCTGGTTCACGTTTCCAAAAACCCTTTGTCCTGACATCTCGTGCTTTTTAGAGGTGATACCAAATCTCTCTGCATGGATTGGTCTTACCAATGACATACTGTCGTTAGTCCACGTTCCTTAGTCACTCATATTTTGACCATAACTCACTGTATACAGGTTTTACAAAGAGGAGAAAGCCGGGGGAAAGCATAATTACATTCATAACAGAGGATGGTATGAGGACAAAGATGCGCAGACTGTTTTTGCCGAGATCGCCGAAGAGGTGAAAACGAAAACCCAACAAAGTAAGTCACAAGGCAGTTTTCCCATCACTCTCTCCTTGCTTCCAACATCAGCGAGTGATGATATTTATATCATGGTCACTGAGCGTTATTAAGAATGTGGGGAAGTTGCTATTACCAATGTTGCTGACGTATTATTATCTAGTGCGTCTGATGTTGAAAGGTCGAGATCCATACTTCCGACTGTTGGATGGTCATTTGCTTGGGTATCTGGCGTTCCACAAGTTGAATAGCCGCTACAGGCTGTGGGAAGTTGGTTTGGGAGAGGACGCTACCGACAGAACTATCCTCGAAGCTCCGCGAGAGACAGTTTAGGGAATATTGAGATCAGGTCCACTCTAGCAAACATACTAGTGTACAAGTATTTCAAGCATCCAAATAAATACAGGTATATTCATCCCCTGTTGACCCCACTTTTAAAAACAACGACCCCGATTGAGCGCATTGGAAAGCGAACGGTCGACCTTTACAGACGAAGCCGACGGAAATGGCTTAGCCGGGTCTCGTTGATCCTAGTTTCAGTTGATAGGCTCACGGAGAAGGATTCTTCCGCTCCGTCCCCTTCTGCTCTTGGCATAGGTACTGTTACTTCAGGGTAACTAGACTTGATTTTCATAAACGATATATTAACCTATGTCTTCCTTTCGAAGGGTCTGTACCCTTA
Source organism: Fusarium lateritium (assembly GCA_014898835.1). Classification (NCBI taxonomy): domain Eukaryota; kingdom Fungi; phylum Ascomycota; class Sordariomycetes; order Hypocreales; family Nectriaceae; genus Fusarium; species Fusarium lateritium. Next base: position 41,310 of record JAAVTZ010000050.1, on the reverse strand, counting down.
CCTCGAACTATGAGCTTCTTATACTAGACCTATATAGGCTTGTTTAATAAATTTATCATCATTTGTGAGCTGGTTTACCTGCTAGCTCTTTCCTATCCGTGATAGTGCCTATGCAGTGGTCAATCCTCGCTATCACACACGTTTTTATCCATGATGTCCATTCTTCAAGTGAAGCCTTCCGAGACCATCCACCTGCGTAATGTCCCTGTCCAGGGCATATTGAATTGGGAAACAGACTTTTTCTTGGATACACATATCAGCGCATAATCTAAAGCAGAATTCCAAAGTAGGAACGAATCTGCAAACAGCCCAGAATATCTCAACTCATCCCAGAACATTTATCGATTTAGCCTTAAGAGAGCGCCTTTTTTTCTCTACTGATCTCCCCCGAAATTGGGCACCTCTGTAGCATGATTAGACAGTGAAGTCATTGTTATGCAGCTTGCATATCGTGTCCACTCATGGGATTCGGAACGCGCTGTGGGTCGTTCAGCCATCTCGTCGGTGGCTTATCCATTTTTGAGCTCCCCGAAAGTTGACCAGCTATAACCGCATTAAATCCAAAGGAACCAATTACATCCCACCAATTCAGCCATGGGAAGGGCAATCACTCCACAGCGCGTTCCGAATCCCATCTGTGGATAAGATTTGCGGTGCTTTAGCACGGAAAATTGGTTAGATCAGCAGGTAATATGTGGTATATACCGTCGTTTCGAACTTAAGAGATGACCGTGTTTTGATCTGGATTTTTTTCTTTCTAAATCTGCTATGATCACTTATGAATTTTGTTCAGAAACTTCCCTTTAAAAGTCTTTAATCAATAACTGATACCCTATACATAAAGCAAATTGCCGTGGAAGTTTTCTCAACTAAGATAGGGATATGTGGTTATTTGATGAGTTAACAGCCTGACTTTTTGACCGATGATGGGAAACCAACGGCTCATTGCCCTAAAGCCGTTGACCCTTCGCGTCATCGCGATCCCTGAATGTCGAAGGAACGCGTATCCCTGCCACGTTAGAGCTTGGTAGTGAAGCGAACCAATGGCCAACGAGAGTATCCGAACTTTGATTACAGTCATTTAACCCACGTTCTAGGATCTTCTTCGGTGCTTGGGATCGAAATCCGTCGGAGTAGAAGAATGCATCAAAACCATTAACCGTTGAATCAGTCGTTGATCTCTTTTTTCTTTTTGCGTTCTCGATCTATCTCGATATCTATCACATCATTAAGCATGGCCAATTGGCTTCCACAAACCCACGGAGGCTACGTGCCTTACTTTCTCCTCTACGTCCGTTCCATTTCCACGCCATTCATCGTCACGCGCATGTCTAACAATCTGTAGGAAGGCACAGCTGCAATTATCCACTCAATCTTCTGCTACACATCCGCGCCCAAGACTTCTTTGACCATGTTCCGAGGCACAACAGCGCCACCACCCCATGGTCTTACTGCCCGAGTCTACGCAGTAAAAAACATCTACTCTGCTGCCGTTCGGCTTTACGCAGCGTATCACATTACAGATGGAAATTTGTACGATCTCGCGAATCTGACGGTCGCTGGAGCTTTTATGTTGTACTTTACCGAGGTGTTCGTTTATAAGACAACCAGGGTAGTGGACGCTCTGTTTCCTTTCGTCTTTGGCGGGCTAGGTTCGTTGTGGATGTTCCTGCAGAGAGATTTTTACGTGTCTTAATTTGGCCAAGATCTTTTGCATAAGTACCTGTATGAGTGGTACTGGTAAACATAGATCCTGTACCAACATGAAACTTCATCAAGCTGTACTGTCAAAATCGCTCAAGGTAATCTTGTCCGTTTTGGACGGGAAATAGCTGGGATCAACCCTAGGGTAGCTGGAACAAACCTGGTCAAGAAATTAGAGACCTATCTCTTTATACTTGCCTTTTCAACTGTTACTAGGTGTATCTTATCTCCATCTTTACTGCTTTTGTTCTTGATCTCAAATAGAAAGTTCAATCAGGCGAGTCCCGGGCCAAGCGGCTGCAATACGCCTCGTAGCGAGGTCTGCTTTGACCATTGCCTATATCCAAGCGGCTCACTTTGACTTCATCAAGTGGCGAAGTACAGCCAATTAAACCATTGATCTTGTTCCAATGCGTATGATAGCTCACCTCTTGCTACCAAAAACATCCACTTCGCTAGCCTCTTGTGCCAGCGGGAACTAGTTTGATAGACAGAGCTGAATACGCGATAAGCTGAACTGGGATAGTGTTAGGAAAAAGAGGGCCCAGTGCCGTTCAACCGATGCCAAGCATTCCTACGCACCCACCCAAAGCAGAATTGCGTTGTGACGGTATTGACACAATGGTAGCGACTCCTCGGGGGCAATATTAATTGTCGTTGGTAAATCTTCTTCGAATGCGTTGTTGTAGCTCGTCAAGATCTTGTGATAGACGTCAGATTACATATCAATACGAATCGCCATGACGAAGGAGCGCCTTGGGATGTTCGCGACCGATTTATCTTGATCCCCATTCCATCTGAGCTGCCATTTTGGTTTGAGTAGTCTTAATGCAAGAGCTGAAAAGCCTGGAGCATATTCGAGTACCAAGTTGACCGAATGCGAGTGAGCACGTCAGATTGTTGGTGATTTAAGAGTATATTGGCGTATAGAGACAAGCCACAAGTGGTCCAGGCTCAAGCTCCCCAATGAGTAATTCTTGCTATACGGTGGCTCGAACACTACCAAATAACACAATGGACGCCAAGCCTTGGCCTTAAACAGTCATAAAAGTTGACAATAGGAAGAAACAGGTTGGTGGTTCCAAATCTGGAACCAGCGCCATGCGTTAGAGCCGAAGCCTAACCATAACCAGACTGACAGTTAAAGTCAAGCCGAGTAGCCGGGTGTTCCGCCATGATCCAGAACTAAAAAGAACATTTAGCCAAGGAATTGCGCGTGGCACCGCAAGGGGAAAGTCCCTGAATCGTCAAGAATGGAAGCGATCGGCCTCGGCAATGCCAGGAATGTGAAGCCCCTGCATGGACCCTGCGTTACCGAACGGGGCGTTGCGGGTAGGTCCGCTCCCCCCAAAAATCTATGGGGTCTTGGCTTTGGTATACAAATCACGGCACGCAGTGTAAGCCTCAACCAGCTATCGATTTGGGTCGGCCGCGGTGGTGATAGCGTGATGTCTAATTTGTATCCAGAGGCTGTACGATGAGAGCTTCGACCAGGGGACGTCTTGATTTACGCTACTGATGATGGTATTGATAGAAATTAACTACATGGGAATTAGCTATCGCGATTAGATCGGTGAATAAAGATCTATGGATTTTGATCGGTTCTCTTCTTGTCTTCTCTCACAGGTCGTTACTCGATTTGTATCTTCATCCTCGGTAAAGCCTAGACCGAAGCTTAATACCGGTTCCAGGAATTTTCGACCTTGACTAGTGGAGGCGCTGAAGAATTAAGTTTATTTTCAATAACGCACTTGGACAAACTTAAACACTAATGCAAAGGGGGAGAGGCAAATGTTGGTGTACCGGCAAAGTTGGATTTATTCAATATAAAAGTTCGAATGGATCAGACCTCAAATTAATTCTCATCACTCTCAAACCATCTCAGTCTACAAACACAATAGACAATTCGTTCTTGTGTCTTTTTTGCAATGCATATCTTCAAGGCTGTTGTCTGGAGCATTTCCATTGCCGCCGTTAACGCGGCGGCTTTGCCTGCAGATGGATCCAATGAAGGTGGTATCACCTGCGATATCTCCGGCGGCAAGGAAGCCTGCCAGGCCTTGGTAAGAACAACCTCCTTCGTTCTATCTTACTCTGGCTAGTGCTAACATCTTCTACTAGTGTGCTGACAAAGGTGCTTCTTTTGTTTCCTGCGCACCGTGAGTATCCCATCCCTTTTCAGCGCCCACAGGCTGTTACTAACATCTTTCAGTGATTGCAAATGCTCTTCTACCAACTTCCTGAAGCGCTTACTTAAGAGAGCAACAACGACTACGTCAAAGGCGGCCTCGACTGGAAAGGCAGCTTCAACAACTTCTAAGGCTGGTTCCACTAGCAAGCCTGCTTCTACTACATCGAAGTCCACATCGAAGTCCAGCTCTACTGCAAAGGCTGGTACTACCACCTCTAAGGCTGCTTCTACCACGTCCAAGGCTGGATCAACTAGCAAGGCTGGTACCACCACCTCCAAGGCTGGCTCTACATCTAAGGCTGGATCCACTAGCAAGGGTGGCTCTACCACATCCAAGGCCGGTTCTACCACGTCTAAGGCTGGTACCACCACGTCTAAGGCTGGATCAACTAGCAAGGGTGGCTCTACCACATCCAAGGCCGGCTCTACTACGTCTAAGGCTGGTTCAACTAGCAAGGCTGGTACCACCACCTCCAAGGCTGGTTCTACTGGCAAAGCTGGTTCAACTACATCCAAGGCCGGATCTACCACATCCAAGGCTGGTACTACCACCTCTAAGGCTGGTTCTACTACGTCTAAGGCTGGATCCACTACATCAAAGGCTGGTTCTACCACCTCGAAGGGGTCTTCCACTACCTCGAAGTCTGGCTCTACTAGCGCAAAGGGATCTTCCACATCATCCGGTTCTACCCACAAGAGTTCCACTACGTCTTCTTCAACTCACAAGGGCTCAACCACTACCAGCACAACATCGAGCCACAAGGGGTCAACTTCCACAAGCACAACTTCCTCTAGCAAGGGCTCGACCACTACCACATCTACCTCGACTCAGAAGCCTTCAACTACTACTAGCTCAACATCGAGTCAAAAGGCTTCAACTACTACCAGCTCAACATCGACCCAGAAGCCATCGACTACAACAAGCACAACTTCGTCATCGAAGGCCTCAACCACCACAAGTGCAGCTCAGCCTCAGAAGGACTCGACCACGACCAGCTCCACCTCTGCCCAGAAGACTTCTAGCTCAACATCTGCTTCGAATACCTCCTCGACTTCCGTCTCGACTTCAAAGCCAAACCAGTCCACGAGCGACTCGTCCAGTGCTTCGAGCGTGACGTCGAGCAAGGCCACAGTTGTAGAGCCGGCAAATGAGCCCTCCGTCGTGTCATCAAGTGGAACTTCAAGCTCGCCTGCCAGTGAGCCCTCCGTAAGCACGCCGGCTGAAAAAGATCCCGAGGAATCCACTAGCTCCGACACAAGCACATCTGCTGGCAAGCCTTCTAGTGACTCTACTGATGATGAGACTTCAGGTGTCTCTTCTACCGAGGCTACTGGCGAGGTTGAGCCAACTGGTGATGTTGAGCCTACTGGTGACGTTGAGCCTACTGGTGACGTTGAGCCAACTGATGACAGTGAGCCTACTGGCAAGCCTACAGGTGGCTCGGCGACCAGTGACTCAGATGATGAGCCTACCAAAGTCTCTTCTACAGAAGCTACTGGTGACATTGAGCCAACTGGTGACGTTGAGCCAACTGATGACAGTGAGCCTACTGGCAAGCCTACAGGTGACTCGACGACCAGTGAGTCAGTTGATGAGCCTACCGAGGTCTCTTCTACTGAGCCTACAGGAGATGTTGAACCTACCGATGAGCCAACTTCTGGACCGACTGACGGATCGCCGGCCGACGTGTCTTCCAAGACTTCTGCCAGTGATGATGGTGAGCCAAGCAGTGAGCCGACTACGACTTCAAAGACCGTAGTCGATGAGGAGCCTGTTAGCAAGACTACCACAACCTCCGAGGACGAGTCCACTGGCGAGTCCACCACAACCTCAGAGGTTGTAGACATTGAGCCATCTGATGAGCCTACTACCACTTCTGATGAGGAAGAGGAGGAGCCCACTACCACTGCCACCACGACCTCTAATGAGGAAGAAGAGGAGCCTACTAGTACTTCTGACGTTGTGGATGAGGAACCCTCTGATGAGCCTACTACCACTTCTGATGAGGAAGAGGAGGAGCCTACCGCTGCTCCTACTACTACTTCTGATGAGGAAGAGGAGGAGCCTACCGCTACTCCTACTACTACTTCTGATGTGGAAGAGGAAGAGCCCACTACAACCTCAAAGGTTGCAGACAGCAAGTCTACTACGACTCCTGATGAGCCCGTTGATGAGCCTACTACAACGTCCAAGGCTGCGGATAGCAAATCTACTACGACTTCTGATGAGCCCGTTGATGAGCCCACTACAACCTCTGATGATGAGCCAGTCGATGAGCCCACTACAACCTCCAAGGCTGCGGATAGCAAGTCTACTACGACTCCTGATGAGCCAGTCGATGAGCCTACTACAACCTCTGATGTGGAAGAGGAAGAGCCCACTACAACCTCAAAGGTTGCAGACAGCAAGTCTACTACAACCCCTGATGATGAGCCAGTCGATGAGCCTACTTCAACCTCCAAGGGTGGTGTGGATGTGGAGCCTGTCAGTGTGGCCACTACAACATCTGATGTGGATGAGGAGCCTAGCGAACAGCCTACCACCACATCTCCAGATGTAAATGTGAAGCCTGTCAGTGTGACCACTACTACTTCTCAGGATGCTGATGAGGAGACCACTACCACAACTGATGTGGATGATGAGCCAGTTACCGAGCCTACTTCAACCACCAAGGTTATCGACGTGGAACCTGTCTCTGAGCCCACTACCACATCCAAGGTTGTTGATGAAGAACCCGTCTCTGAACCTACGACTACCTCTAAGGTTGTTGATGAAGAGCCTGAGCCTACGACTACCTCTAAGGTCATCGATGAGGAGCCCACCACCACCTCTAAGGTTGTTGATGAAGAGCCCGAGCCCACCACATCTACATCCAAGGTCGTTGATGAGGAGCCCGAGCCCACCACCACCTCTAAGGTTGTTGATGAAGAGCCTGAGCCCACTACGACCTCTAAGGTCATCGATGAGGAGCCCACCACCACCTCTAAGGTTGTTGATGAAGAGCCTGAGCCCACCACATCTACATCCAAGGTCGTCGATGAGGAGCCCACCACCACC
>JAAVTZ010000050.1:0-34346 GCA_014898835.1 Fusarium lateritium | reverse complement strand
AAAGGTCGCTGATGAGGAGCCTGAGCCTACTACCACATCCAAGGTTGTTGATGAAGAGCCCGAGCCTACCACCACATCGAAGGTTGTAGAGCCTGCTAGCGAGCCCACCACCACCTCTAAGGTTGTTAATGAAGAGCCGGAGCCTACTACTACATCCAAGGTTGTTGATGAAGAGCCGGAGCCTACTACCACATCCAAGGTTGTTGATGAAGAGCCCGAGCCTACCACCACATCGAAGGTTGTAGATGAAGAGCCCGAGCCTACCACCACATCGAAGGTTGTAGAGCCTGCTAGCGAGCCCACTACTACCTCCAAGGTTATTGATGAGGAACCTGAGCCCACTACTACCTCAAAGGTCGCTGATGAAGAGCCTACTACTGAGCCTACCACAACCTCCAAGACTCCTGTGGACCCTGCTCCTGAGCCCACGACTCTTTCAACTGTGGTCAAGCCAACTACAACCTCAACGGACGTCGATGAGGAACATGTTTCCGAGTCGACTACCTCTAAGGGTGTCGAAGAGCCTGGCAGCGAGCCTACCACTACGCCTAAGGCTGATGATGGACCTACCACTACACCTAAAGCTGACGAGGAACCTACGACTACGCCCAAGGCTGATAAGGAACCTACCCCTACCACTACACCTAAGGCCGACGAGGAGCCTACCACCACACCTAAGGCTGATGAAGAACCTACTACCACGCCTAAGGCTGATGATGGACCTACTACCACGCCTAAGGCTGATGATGGACCTACTACCACACCTAAGGCTGACGAGGAGCCCACGCCTACAACTACGCCTAAGGCTGATGAGGAACCTACTACCACACCTAAGGCTGACGAGGAGCCCACGCCTACAACTACGCCTAAGGCTGATGAGGAACCTACCCCCACTACCACACCTAAGGCCGATGAGGAGCCAACGCCTACGACTACGCCTAAGGCTGACGAGGAGCCCACGCCTACAACTACGCCTAAGGCTGATGAGGAGCCAACGCCTACCACCACACCTAAGGCTGATGAGGAACCTACCACTACTACTACACCTAAGGCTGATGAGGAACCTACCCCTACTACTACACCTAAGGATGATCAGCCCACGACCCTATCAACTGTTGTCAAGCCCACTACTACTACAGCAGACGCTGGCGATGGTTCTGACGCTGAGACCACTACCACTGCTGAGCCTACTCCCACGCCTGAAGAGTGAGACTCAGATAATGATTCTAGCAACTAGATCACTACTATGGCAACAGCGGTGAAGTCCGCTACCGAGACAGCTACGCGAGAGGATAGAATACTTGGCTAGGCGTTATGGATAGTGTAATGAGAGATTGGACTAAGTTGATTAATGTATTTGCGGTGGAAAAGGAATGAGGGTTGGGCTTTCTTTTACTGTGTTTTTCTTAGCAAGTTAGTATGATTTATGCAACCCGGATGGAAACTTTATCGAAATTATTTGGATATTTTCGTCGAAACATAACACGTGATAGCTTGTAAAGTTGATTGACCTTAATACTAACCTAGCCATTTCGGTTATCATCGAGGGTCTGTTGTCTCTTTTCTCTACTGTTCTTATAGTTGAATGAGTTAGTAAGTCTTACCAAAACAAGTTATTGGCTAGAACTATCCTCCCAAGGCAAAGTTGAAGGAGACTCACTCCAGACGAGCGCAATTAGGTTAGAATCATGTACGCATAGTGAACCGGTCCCTTTAAGGCTAGCTTAATACACCATAATTAAATTCCTCACTCCAGACACTATGCTTTGGTGAGTATTTGTCTTAATCTTAGTTGAGATTCGGTCTTGATGTCAACTTCAATTCCAATGCTTTTTGGACGAAGGCCCTGCCTCTCAATCTTCAAATCCGAAGCTGCGCCTAGACATGGCCGTACCGACATCTCATCAAGGGACGCCACAGTTTCGAGAAGAAACAATGCTGATATCTGTACCATTCGCATAGTATTCATATAGTGAAATGCTGCAATCCGCGTTCCCGTTCCAGATACCCCACGAAAGGCACAAGGGGTCCATCGAGCAGGCGCGTGCACATAATGGGATGGTATTGTATTGGGGAAACCTCCTGTAATCTCATATGGGATAGGAATTCCAGGTTATCTGGCCGTTGCAGGGTCCCATCTGTGGCATGAAAAAGGCGGACGAGGAGCTTCGCGAGCCTGTAAGCGTAATCATGCTTCCCTGAGGAGCCTTGGCCTCGGGTGTGAAGACCTCTGTGGAAGAGCAGTGAACGTGCACTTTCGGTATACAACAGTTCCGTTTCATTCGATTCTTTGTGGGGTCACATTTCACATTAAGTCAAAAGCAAGATATCGATATATGGGGTTCGTATGCCTGCTCTAGATGCCAATCATCGGCAGTCGCTAGTCGCGCCCTTAGCTCAGAGCCAACTACCGTACCATCTAATTTATCAGGCTGGTTGTAGTGTCTGTTTGGTAGGGGCCAAGTTCTTTATGCCCCACTGTATGATCACGATCGGCAACTAAATAGCGTCGGTGTCCGATATATGCCGAAGTGGGACCTCTGATTATTCAAGCAAAGAAACGAACAGACCCGAAACTGGAAAAAAACTCTCTTACTGGCTAGATAACTTTGTGTCCTTAGTGCCTAGTGCGCCCTACTCTTTTGGAAACTTTCAAGCAAGGGATCCATCGATTAAAGTCGGTGAAGTCTTGGTACCAGAGGATCAGGGGCTAACCTCGTCTTGAATTGGTGTTGGAGTCTGTAGCTACGCGTCAATCTTTTGGCATCACAACTTGTGGGCCACGAGGAATAAGTCTGGGCCTTCTGGAACTCCTCGAATGTTACTTATTGTTATATAGCTTGGTGGGTGGTATGAAAGGTCAGAAACGGATCGGCCGGCTACGTGGGCGATAGAAGATTCAATAAGATGCTTCATGTCTCGATTACAGGCTCTCTCGAAGGGCCTCAATAGGTGAGCTCCGTGACCATTATGCCGAGACTAAGGTGTAACACCGGTAATAATAGCGTAGGATCGTCGATATGACATAATAGGGGTGTTACTGGAGTTATGCATCTCTCGCTTGACTCCCGTTGTACTTCTTTTCATGCCGCATTGTTGCACTGGCTGGCATATCAAGCAGCTAAATTACTTCCGATAGCGTAACCACCCACGTCATGGACCATGAAGAAGACATGTGGCTTCTCTGGCATAGTTTGGGTAGCTGTGGCAGTGGTCTAATCACACCGCCGTAATCTTAGGCATTGGCCAAATTCGATCAACGACATGTCGATCCAAGGTCGATCTTGTGTGTTCCGTATGACCATGTACTACGCCCCTTGCATGGGGCTAATATGCATTGACAGTGACTCGACCATATCGAGGAGATACAGTCGACTAGATGGGATAAGAACGCAACATAAATTCACGAGATTGAATTGGTACATCAAAAATATAATACATCCGAACGAGCAGACTTGTTTAAATCAGTTGTTGAAATCACTATCTTTACTACTGGCGATTCGCCCCAGTCCTGTTCCGTGTAGGGTTAGGTACGACCATTAAAACAAGGCTGGCTGCTGGCCATTGTCGCATACTAAGATCAGAATCAAAAATGGGTCAGAATGACGAGTACATGAATTTTCTAATTATGGCATGTTCTATGTTTAACAGCTAGAGTATTTTCCAGAGAGTAAGAGATTAGAAACTATCCTTGTTTGCACTGAGGAAGTCCTTGAAAGTTGTAGGCTTGAGGCCCACACTGCTCAGCAGGTCAACGCTTTCCTTGAGATCCTGACCGTTGTAATAGCCTGGTTCTTCAATGAAGAGATGGTTCTCAAGCATCTCATCGGCTAGTGGGCCGGGGAGGAAGCTCTTGTATGTGTCCGCATCAACAGTCACGAAGCGCGCCTGCTTGCCAACCACTTCCTCAAATTCCGACACGATCTGTGTGGGCGTATAGTAGCCAGCCGCAGCGAGAATCTGCTTACCAAGAACCTTGGATTCCTTGCGAAGAGCGGCAACAACGTATTTACCTAAGAATCGCCAAGTGTTAGCGACATCGTTGTGAGGCCATTAATATTTAAATAACCGGAAATTCAAACTTGCCTAAGTCCGCTGAAGCGTCAAAGAGGGGAAACTTGGCCTTGTCTCCAACCGGGTACACGAGAGAATAAACGCCGTCATTGCCCTTCTTAATCATTTGAAGGGCAGTGAAGTTACTCATAAAGTAGCCAGGAAGGACGAAAGTGCTTGGGATACCCTTAGAGCGGATGTATCGCTCCACTTCAGCCTTGTCATCGAAGTGAACAACATGCTTGAGGCGTCCACCGGTGGTCTCGGTGACATGGAGCAAAGAGGAGTAGATGAGGTGCTTCACCCCAACTTCGGACGCAACGTCGGCGACATTCTTGCCGTGGGGCTGCTCCTGGCTTCCCCCTGCGGATGCGAAGTCGGGGGTGGTGACGAGGAAGACAGCATAAGAACCTTTCAGAGCATCGGCAAGAGACGATTTAGAACCCATATCAGCCTGTCATACATGTGAGCTAGGACACCAGTGAGGCGAAGAAGAAGAAAAATAATCTCCCAGGCTGGTTAGGGGTACTCACAGCCACTACCTCAACACCCTTTTGAGTCAAGGCCTGGGCGGCAGGCTTGGAGGTATCCCGGGTAATTCCTCGAAGCTTGTACTCCTTTGAGAGAACGCTGTCGGCGAGGACGGCCCGGATGACGGAACCACCCTGAGCGCCAGTGGCGCCGAAGACAGTCAAGAGCTTGGACATTGTGCTTGGTGGGCGGCTTAGAAGAGTTGGTGAATGTGAAGGGTTCAGGGGTTATGAGAGTGAGGTGTAGGTGTTATGAGGGTGAGGTGGATGGAAAAGAATGATGGCTTCTGTAAATATTGCGAATGATGCCGACACTCGTGGTTTTTATAGCAACAGCTCACTCTCATCTTCTATCTGCTTTCGGTGTGTCCCGTTTTAAGGTTTGAGGCTCTTTGCCCCACCAAGGTTGACCAAGCGGGCGGTCAATCAATTTCCACTTGCTGCCGCTAGTCCTGCTGGGACATCGTCGGACACCGAAGTAGTTTGTTTCTCATTCATTTGTCAGCTACTTCGGACAGTTTGAAGGCCGAATGTATCATTCCACCGTTCTGCTAACGTACTTGATCCACTCTTTTATCACGTACGTTACGTGTTACTTGAAGAATCTGTCTTGTTCTCTGACTCTATATAATAACGGTTAAGGTTGATAATTAAAACGAAAAACGCAAACCGCTCTTACAATCCACCGCTTCTTTACTACCAACACTATCACTGCAACATAAAATGGCCCAAGTCGTGAAAAATGTGGCCCTTCTGGGAGTATGGACCCTAACTCTACCACTATCGAACGGATCTAATCAAGTTGCAGGCCACGGGTGCACTAGGATCTCACATCCTCACGGCTTTAAAAGGTGCTGGATTCAAGGTCACTGCTGTTCAGCGAAAAGATACCACCAAAACTGTCCCTGAAGGTGTGAAGTCAGTTAAGGTGGACCTAACTAATAAGGACGACCTTGTATCGGCTCTCAGAGGACAAGATGTTGTCGTGAGGTATGAATATTCACAGACAGGATCCCACTGACCGATCATTGCAGCTGACGTGTAACAGCGCGGTGCCCAATCCTGCTTTGGCGACGGAGAAGGTCATGATTGACGCAGCCATTGAGGCATCAGTGAAGCGCATCATCCCATCGGAATATAGCACGAACCTCGAGTCGCCTTTGTCGCAGAAACTGCCCATTGTCGCGGAAAAGGCCAAGATCCGCGAATACCTGACCAGTGTCATTACGTCCACCGAGTCACCTACAACGTGGACTTCGGTTAACAACGGTCCTTTCCTCGAGATGTGCCTTAGATATGGAGTATTGGGTCCTAATCTTGGCCAGAAGAAAGCCACGTTCCACAATGGAGGTCACAAGGTAATTGGCTCGTCAAAGTTGCCAGACATCGGTACTGCTGTGGCCAAGATTCTTGACCCTGCTCACTTTGTGAAAACTGTCAATCAGCCCGTGTACATTTACTCCGCTGCAGTCAGCGAACGGCTTCTTACTGACTTGGCGGCAAGAGTCACGGGTATTGATTTTGGAACTGTGGAGAACGGCAAAATCGCCGATATTAATGTCGACGAGCTCATTCGGGAAACTGACGAGAAACTCAAGAACGGTGATGCATCTGGAATGTTCAACTACTATTATCAAATGATGTATGGGGAAGGTTACGGTGGTACTGACTTCAAGAAACTATCATGGAATGAGCGTTTGGGATTGAAGACGATGACTGAGAAGGATCTCGAGGAGGCACTTAAGGAGGTTGCAGTAGAATTTGGCATTATTTGATCTACTGCTAAAATTGATGGGTATCGCAGGAAATGTAGAATGTTCACGGCTACAGGAACTCCTGATTTTGTTCATCTTGCATACTCCCACCGTCCCACGTACGGGGCAGGCCCTTCCGTATGATCACTGAAAGCTGTAGCTAGACCATCATCAATTAACTCACTATTGCTGTCTTGATCGATGGCCTGACCTTCTAACTTTTTTAGTATCCTCAGTAAAATGCATGATCTATTATTTGATTACTTGGTGATGTCTTTGATGGCCTTAACCGATGGCACAAAGGAAATTAGTGACCGAATTGTGTCAGGAGGCAACAAAGCTCCCAGTGATTGGTTACAAAACTTCATATTATGAAGGCTGTCTGCACCCAGTTGAGGGCTAATGTGACTTAGCATACGCGGAGCAGTCGGATCGTAGGGCCCTCTTCAAGGGTCCAAGTTGATGTCACACCGTATCATCTCAATGAACTCAAATGAACAGGTTGGCTAGAAAAGAAAAAATAGACCTGATTAATGAGTACATCAAGCATCTTCGCATACTGATAAACTACAACCAAGTATGTCACGACATTCTACTGAGAGAAAAGTCCATTTGTTTCGACTACATAAGCTTATTTAAGTTTGTCAAACTAATGAATATGGTGAACAACTAGCTACAAGGAATTGTAACCACAAGTTAAGAAAGAGATGGTACGAGAGGTGGCTGACCGCGAGAGATTGTAATCACCACAGGACACAGAAGTGTACTATTCGATACCCGCGAGAAGCTCATCCAAGCTTCCAGATTTAACGACGGTTACTTTCTCGCAAAGTTCGGGGGGGCAGTTTTCCTCGTATCCCTAATGTACTCGTTAATCTTGGGCAAAAAGAATCACTGGTAGCCCTTACATATAGAGTTCCCGGCTTATCAGTGCAATCTTCGTTCAGAGGGACATGTCTGATGACTGACTCCGCCAGTGAAGTAGGGCTCCAGTTGAAGACGGTTGGCGCCAACGGCTCAGTTTCGCGGTACTCAATAAGATTCTCTGGGGAAGAAGTCAGCTATCCTGTTGTTGACACTAATATCGTTGACTAGTTGTACAATACCTTCGAATCTAGTAACCAATTCCAACATGGTCGAGTTACGAATTCCCCATCCAACTCCAGTCACGCCCCAGCGCCTTCCTTTCATCCGGTCACCAAGGTTAGAGACAGGCTGATCGGGACCCTGGAACAGGACTAAAGGGGTCATAGATTAGCCTCCATATAGTACCAGATTGATCTCAATACGTCTTACCATAGACATTGAAGCCCGCCTTGACGAGGTTTGCGGTATCGTTACGCAACGCGATGTCGGTTGCGACTGGATCGAAGCCTCGCCCGATCACCAAAGGGTGATACGCCGTGAGTCCCCAGTTGAAGTAGTTAAGGACCTATACATTCACCCTTATCCGTTATACTTACGTATAGAAAACGTTCACCTCGCCGCAGCCGACGTCTGACGGAAAGGAAATCTTGGGTTCGGCGCCCCGGCTCGGCCTCGCGGTACTGGTGCCAACGAGGGCAAAGGCGACGAGCTTGCTGATCAATTGCATGATGAATGAACAGAAAATAGGGTAAAAGTGGTAATGTGTAAAAGTGTCAGAAAGGTCAAAGGTCAATTGTGTAAGCTGAACTGTTGGAGATGATAGAGTGTGTTTGTTATTTTGCATTAGAACTCGAGAGAGGAAGGTATGGCTTCTTATACTCGGTGCCAGGTTATTCAATGGAGTGGTAGCCTCGTCTTCTCCATTACAAAGACGTCTTGATACTCTCGGTCGGCAGCTGCGCCTACCTCAACGCCGATAGACAGGGAAGCCTGATGCATTACTTAGCCACGAGGCAGCCGATTGATTCCTTTAGCATGGATCGGATGTACATGATCAAACTGTAACTGCCGATGTCACTCAGTATTGATAGACCAAGGAGAAATATCCTTTATCAGGATCCAAGCTGACCAATTGACTTTGTTTAGGGTGCCTCGGATGTATATAGCCACTTTCGATCAATTACCTCCGTCTCGGCACCGGTAGATGAAGCGACTGCCGGTCGACGATAGGGTCGGCATCGGAACTTGTAAAGGCGAATGCCGAGCATGAAAACCTGTCCTCCGATCCTTTGTTCTTACCAAGTGCATACAGACATTAGCGCCTGAAACTTAGTATCTCTTTTTAGTGAATGTTGCTACTAACTAGCTCCCCTTAAAAGGCCACCGATTTTCTCTTTCCATTTTTGTTTTTTCAACTCAACATCCAAATCACTCCCACCAAAGCCTCGCGACAATTATCAAGCTCCAACATGTCCTCACTCAAGCCTATCACAGTCTATGTTCTTGGTGAGAAACTTCTATGATTCGCATCGAGATCAAAGCTAACAAGTCGCAGGAGGTGGCCCAAACCCTTTCAAGGTCCTCATCGCTCTGGAGGAGCTGAAGGTGCCATACAGTAGAATTGATGTTGAAGATCCCAAGAAAGAAAGCTTTCTCAAGATCAACCCCAACGGTCGAACGCCGGCCATTATCGATCCCAACAACGATGACTTCACTCTATGGGAGTCCGGCGCTATTGTGGAATATCTCGTCGATCGATATGACAAAGATGGGAAGTTGACCTTTCCCGACGCGAACCAAAACTGGCTTCTCAAGCAGTATTTGCATTTTCAAATGTCGGGCCAGGGGCCGTATTTCGGACAGGCGGTATGGTTTTATAAACAGACTGAGGATATTCCTGTGGCGAAGCAGAGGTACATCGAACAGCTTGTTAGAGTGCTTGGGGTTTTGGATGGCATTCTCAAAGACCGGCAATACCTCGTTGGTGACAAATTGTGAGTACCCGATTCTCGCTTCGCTTTTCCGCATCGACTGACAGTCTATAGCACATACGCCGATCTGTCCTTTATTCCATGGAACCGGGTCGCCCTTGGTTCTACCTTTTTCAAAGGTAACCTGGATGGAATTAAGACCAGGTTTCCCAACTTTTTAGCCTGGCATGAGCGCATTAATTCACGGGCTTCAGTTCAGGCCGCCTACGGCGCCTAGTCCAGGGTGCCACGCAATGTTGGGTGTCACTTCTGACGCCTGCCTATCCAGCCGGTCGGTTGGAGGAGCTGGCTGAGGGGGTGTAGGAAAGCCCATGGGCCCCCCTTACTTTCAGTAGTTAGACGTCTAGTGTGAAAGCCTTAGATAAAACCATCTGGAGATACAAATACGACAGGAGTCTCTTTTCAGTAAATGAAGAACGAAGCCCAATAAAAAAGAAATTCATACTCAACATGCCCGTGCAATATTTATTTTCCAATATTGGGTATCTAGAGGGAGGAATGAGATTCATTTCTAGCTATAGAACCCGAGAAGGTGCTCAACTCACAATGCATGGGCAGCTCTATACTATGATACATTGTTACGTCAAGTTTTCCTAGTTGGCGCTTGATCTCTTGGCCCTTGCCTATTCTCATCCCAAGTTATTCCCTCAAGTCTTTGTCTATTTCACAAGGCCGTTAGGCCAGAGAGGTCACTAGTCCGAAGCCTCCCGCAGCCTCAAGGGAGGCACAAGCCAGCAAAAAATTAGCTTGCGGAATGGTTAATTGAATTGATAATCACCATAACAATCGGGTAACGCCAAGTCTGCGATCCCTGTACTCGGGGAACGCCAAGCTTCCCGACGGCACATACCGTGATAGGTTCGGCACCAACATGTCCGATAGCGAGGCCAGATATTATGAGGCTTTGTAAGCGATGACGTATGTGAATTTCCCAATTACTACCGTATAGTCTTACGGAGGTCCCTGGGTGTGGAAAGGCGTGTGGAAAAGAGGGTTTGTGGTAATGCAAAAACTAAGGTGATCCTTGAGAGGTCAGGCTCAAAGTGCTGGTGTCCGTGCCCGAGGCACTGACCCAGCGCTGGGCAGTCGACTAAGTGCGTTCTCCTCTTTAGAAATAAAAGGTTGCGATATGGCGAAAGCGAGAGCGAAAGCGATATCTAAACAATCTTGACTTTGAGAAAAAACATTGGATCATTGGGGCTTATGTGAATGGTGGTCTCACAATGCGCCCGAGGGTCCGCGCAAAGATGGCTCTTAGCTCAATCACTGGTGCTCAATGGGCTCCTTGCGTGTTGCCATTTTAATATGCCTACCTACCCTATACCACAATGCCAGCACAATCCTCGAATGACAGCGAATGCTTCATAACCAAGCCAGTGTAAAGCATTGACTTTTCAACCACGAGAAATTAAGAAATACTACTAATTAAAAGATTGGGATTGAAGAACTGAATAACTATTATATCCAATAATCAACAAATTGGCCAAAGGTCTGGAATGGTCCTCCCGGCCAATTTTCTATTGTCCTGATTTGAATATACGTAATAACAACAGATCTAAAAATGATATTTAGCATTCAGGCAGTACAACGCGTAGTAATTCTTACCGAATATGTACTGGGCGGTCTTTTGCACTTAGAAAACTATAGCTAGACGCATCTATTTTACGTGATCTGCAACCTCTGCGCCCCCGCTTAGGTCCAACCAAAATTAGGGACAAGGAGAGAGTGGGATGTCTCCATTCCCGACGCTTTCTACCCTCATATGCCTCGTGCATTCTCGATATTCCGCCTTCACTGCCAATCGTCTCTAGGTCGCTCCGGTGTGGTTTGTCGCTGTGAGCAGACTGATCGCTTCAAACCGGAAATTGTCAGGCTCTAGGTGACTCTCAAACTTGGATCGAAAGACAAAGTTTGTCCCATTCTTGCCGCCCTTCGAGTATGGCTGCCAGACCGGCACGGAATGTTTATCTAGTGAACAACTGCTCATCCGGAATGAGTTCGGGTTTTGGTCGTGAACAAAGCTAATCCAAGAGTGACTCATAAGTCTCGCCGCTTCAAAGTAGTCCGCTCCCTTGTTTTCGAAAGGTTTCTGAGTTCCATTCCATGGCGCAAGATTCTCTCTGTTGTATCCAACCCCTTCGAGGTTGTAAAAGACAAAGGGGATCTCTTGAACATGCGAGACTCCAAAGATATCCGGAATCGATGCTGGAATGATATCAAAGCGATACGAGTATACTTCCAGGCCAGCGGCAGTCCAAATCTGGCTCGTGAAGCGCTTGTGAGCTATAATGACCGAGTCGCCTAAGTATGCTGCAATACGTCTCCATTGAGAACCGTAAGGATAACCCGGACGATAGTCTACAGGTAAAGTAGGCACACCAGGAATCCCACCACTTGGAACATCAGGATAGACCTTGATCACTTCCTGAACAAACGCAGCAGGAAGACCCTGGGTTTCTATTAACAGGGATTAGCCAATGATCGAGCATGTTGGACCGACTAGGGGAGATATACCTTGTAAATATGAAGTAAACTCGGCGTCAGTACTAATGTTTTTAGGTGTTGGAGGTTGTGAGGCAAAATAAGTCCCCTCATCAGTATTTGTGCCGGCGAGAATCGGAACGTGAACGAACTTGCCACTAGACAAGAGCTCTGAACCTGGACCCTGTATGAAATCCCCATCATTGGAGGGGCTGAAGGCAGCCCAAAGGTTCAGCGAAGAAGAGAAGACCTTGTTCAAATGATCGATTGGGATGTGGCGTAAACACTCCAGACTATTGGAAGAAGAGTTGCAACCGGTAATGTCAAGCAACTGGTCATATGAGGATTGAAATTGTTGAGGAGTAAAGACTGGGCGATAGAATATTGGACTTCCACTGTCCATGATAGCTCCACGAAACAGGCCATCATCTCTACCCCCAAATGCCGTCAGGTGGAATCCAACTGAAAATGCTCCTGCGCTCTCACCCCAAATTGTCACTCGTGACGGATCGCCCCCAAAACCATCGATATTTTCTTGAATCCAGTTTAAGGCAAGACGCTGGTCCTTGAGCCCAAGATTCGTATCTCCAGAGTCGGCAACCTGGAGTGAATTGAGGAAACCAAGAACACCCAGGCGATAGTTAAGGGATACGCCGATAATGGGCTTCCCGATGACAGCAGATTGTTGAACGATAAATGAGAGATTGTACCGCTGGTCAACTGCTGAACCCTCTATCAAACCGCCGCCGTGGATCCAGACCAGGACTGGAAGCTTCTCGTTGGTATCTGAGGGTCGAACAATGTTGAGGTAGAGGCAGTCCTCCGATGTGTTATATGCTGACTCATCAGTCTGCCGGGTTCGGGTGAGTCCAAGTCTCTATAGCATGCATTTTCCAGTAGCTAAGTGGACTTACACCATATCCTATGCAAGCATCAGAGTATGCATCAACGGCCTTTTTCCCGGCCCAGGTGGCATTCAATGGCTGGGGAGATCGAAAGCGGAGGTTGTCGACAGGCGATTGTGCATAGGGTACTCCAAGAAAGAAGTCCTGATTGAACGAGGCCGAGTGAAGTCCAGTATATGTACCATTCTTTACGGTAGCAATAGGCAGCTTGTGATGTGACACGGGCTTGGCTGAGGTTACTGCAACAAGAGCCGCAATGCCCAAGACTGGTTGGAGTCTCATTGTGTTGAAACTTGTGATTTGTAAAGTATAAATGAGTGATGTTTTCGTGGCCCATTACGATATATTTCGTGGAGTGCCAGGCTGACCTTAAATAAGATATCCGAACGCGATATTCGAATATGATCTCATGGTAAGGAAGTATATCAAGTCCCCAGGCCGCCATAACCTTTGCTGATCCTTCAATTAGACTGGATGGCTTAGCGGCTAGCTGGGATGATCTTATTCCTCCTTTGGAAAAAGTTTCGACGCTACGAAAAGATCCATGCTAAGATATCCTTAGCTCTCAGCCTAAGACCAGCGCCACATATCTCATCACTCTTGTCCCTGCCGCTTGTTCCTCATTTTCGTCAACTTCGCGCTTTGAAAGGCTGCGGAGACCGTGTTTTGGACCCCTCGACTCAGCCGGCGACTCCATTGCTCTCCATTTCAACTCCTGATATTGTTCCGCCACTTCTTCCTCGCAACTTTCATTCGAAGCTTTTACCTGGATAGGAAAGTTTTGAGACGCATCCACTTTCCACCTCGGAGCTTAACAACCGAAGCCATTGGTACTATTCTCTCTTAACGGCTAATTCTGCTCCATCATGGGGTTCACCGGAGAGCCGTCAACAGCATGCCAGCCATGCCGTGAGAAGCGAAGGAAGGTAAGGCAGCAGTAGTTCCATACTCTAGAATCCTGCCAGTCGGTCTGCATCAACCTTGGCACGCCTATAATTGCTTGAAATAGGCTCATATCTTTGTCAGTGCGATCATGCCCAGCCTGGCTGTTCACAATGTGCTCGCCAGAATATCAAATGTCCTGGATATCGAACCGCTTGGGAACTGCGGTTCAGGGACCAAACAACTTCCCTGGCCCAAGGACCTCGGAAGAAGAAAAACATACAAATCGAAAAATCTCCATTGCCATCGCCACAAAAGCTCGAAGGTCACCCTGAAATTCTAGGCTCACCACCACGCGCCATAGACAACCAAATAGTCGACTCAGCCGTTTCATACTTCCTGGTCACTTACCTCGACGCTACGGCGTATGGAAGCTATCTGCCTCAGCTGTATGTTGAGGTCATTCTGCAACAACCTGCCCAAGGTGCCTTATTTACGGCTGTCAGGGCAACCTCGTTAGCCTCTCTGGCTAAACGCCATCAGAGACAAGACATGATGGGAATGGCGCTCAAGGAGTTCTCGAAAGCACTAATACAGACTAACGGAAGCCTGGCCGATTTTAACGATGCAACACTCAATACGACACTAGGAGTCGTGCTTACCTTGGGTCTCTTCGAATCAATTGTCTCCAATGGTCAGAATAATATCAGCAACTGGATAGCCCATACCCTCGGCACCATAGCGCTTTTGCGTTTACGAGGCGTTCAGCAATTCAAGGACCTTCTAGGCCGACGAATGTGCATCCATGCTGCCTACAATATTCGTGTTAGCTGCCTCAGCCGTGCTGTTGAAGTTCCTGAGGACCTTCTCAAGCTCGAAAGTGAATGGTATCACGCCTTCGACTTCCCCAAGCCTGTTCGCGATCATTGCTCTATTATAGATAAGGTCTGTAGCATCAAATCTGACTTGCAGAACGGCCCTACACCCGAACTGATCCATCGGGCATTAGATACCGAGAATGAAGCTGAGGCATTGATCCGAGCTTTTAGCATGCCCAGAAGTAAGGTTGAAGGTGACGTACGCGGAAGGTCTTCACCAACTCCGGCCGTGATGAATAGTAGCGGCAGCATTACCAGCGACACAGGCGCTCCTCCCTTGATAATGATAGCTCGATGGCTTTTTGGCATGTCTATGCTTCGCCTCGTGCTGGTTGAAATTGCCTGGAACGGCGCTTCAACGACTTCTGGTCAGTCTGAGATAATGCACAACCTCGGTAGTTTTGACGGCAACCCTCTGGACGCTATCTCCCCCGAGGAGAATCAATCTCGCCTCAATGCCTACGCCAATCGAAAGATTGCACAAATTGCGAAGACGATTTTAGCCTTCGCACCAAGATTTCTCGACGTCAATGGTCCAAACTCTCGATTTCCAAAAATGGCACGTTGCATGATCTTACCACTGTCATTCATTCAGAGTAGCCCGTGCTGCCCATCAGAGACTCGAAAAGGTGCGCTAGATTTATTATGCAAATTGGAGAGAGACATCGAGTTGTCTCAGGCGGAATATGCGGCGAAGATTATCTACGGATCTAGGCTAGCCGGAGATTGGTAAGTGTGCTACCGAGAAACGGCAGATTTGCGACCATACACACTGCCTAAACACTGTACTAATGCTGATACACAGGCTCCCTTTATATCATATGATGTAGAACATCCCATAGTGCGCCCTATCGTATCTCAGTGTAGCAGGTTCAGTGGAACTAGGTTGGCTTGGGCTTTTTCAGGGCTCTGGAAGCAGTAAGAGGCCGTTATGTATTCCAAGACCTTAAGATCATATTTCGACAAGGTATCATTTGCTTGTGGTGTGAGATTTGGATGTCTTGATGAAAACTGGAGCATAGAGACTTCAAAGGCCCCAAGAATAGTTATGTCATTATTGCCCAGTCCGGGTCAGAACCATCTCTTCTGATACCCGTCGACTTGAATGAAAGGCCTGATCACTGTGGACCTTACGCAGCAATGACATGTCTTGCCTCACATGCTGTGAACGAGACTTTGGGATAAACCCTAACCCTAAGAAGAAGCGAGAAAGAAAGAGGCGTTAAGCATTGCCAGGTGACGGCTGTCATTAGCATGGCGATTGGGGACCATGCTCGCAGTCCGCACGGTAATCGATAGGTTCGAAGCTATCCATGTTACCAAGCCGACTTTGCAGTGGTTGTGGGTGTAAGCTGAGCCCTGGATTGGTGGTTTGGGCCAGGCGACAAGGGGGAATAAACCACTAATTCAACGCTACGGAAATAGCTGCAGTTGTTGACAGGGATTGTTCTCTCGGCCATTGATAACAGTTAATCGGTTTCCATAGCTCAATCAGATATTCCATTTTGAGTATGCACCTAGCCTGTTGGAGAGTATTGAAACTCTGGTTGGATGCTATCATGCATGTCAGGAAATTAGCTCACCAGCATATGAACAAAGGCTCCCACATTTGAAAGCCAGAAGTCTCAAAAAGAGTGGGTAGATAGCGCCGCTGAGCTCTGGAACAGGGCCCGCGAAGCCGGCCAAGTTCAATGGAACTTAAGAGACGCAAATTCGGTCAAAATCATTATGGAATTAGTTATCTATTAAGTAACACAAACTACAATAAGAACAATGGAACAATGTTGGCTCTAGTATCTAACTCCATCTTGAAAGTAGAGTTAGTTCCCATGACTACGTTACCAAAGCGCTGTGTAAACTATGGGTCAAGCGTACGGAAACTGCGTCTTTTCATCCACATTTGAATCGCCCGCTGCATCTGTTCTGTAAAGCCATAAGTCAAAGCGTTGACCAGCCCTACGAACTGCGTGCAAGCTTGAAGAGCAGTGAGCCATTTTGGCGCAGTACCAACCGACTCAGCTAAGCGGTTCGCCATGCCGGGTAACCAGAGAATGATATATGCAATAGGATAGCCGTTCAGAAGAAGCATCTTCCTCAGATTTGGCGACGTTGGTACATGTTGAGTCGGGCCCGTACGGTTGGCGGATTGTGAAGCGCTGTTGTCACGAGGATCATCTGGCGAAGGAGTTTCGGGGACCGAAGCAGCAGACCACTGTACGTTTCCATGGCTTGATCCGCCTTCACTCTGGTCTCCCTTGGATATTGACTGAGATTCTAGTTCATAAGACGCTGTGACCGTTGTGCGGACCCAGATGCGCTGAGTATCAGACTGTTCTGGATTTTCGCGATCTATTCTCGATCGTGCGTTCGTGGTATCTCCTTTTGTCGTGGACGAAAGAAAATCATCTTTCAAGGAGCTAAATAAGCGCCGGAGCTTGATGTATATGAACGTGTAGATAGCCACCGTCGCGAGGAAGATGGCGATGCGCCAAGCGTGTGTGAGCCCATAGCGGAGGCCCAGGTATCGAGACTGTATCCAACACCAATTGCCGCTCACTGGACCATAAATGCCGAGACCAAGTCCGATGAAACCTAGGATCATGTTCAGGAAGTGATCAGTCTATCAGATGTGGCAGAAACCTACTTGTGATTGTGCCTGGAATCCATGGTACTATGCAAACAGCTATAGTCAATGCTGTTGACGAGTCGTCAATGAAACGATGTCTTTGAACTGCTAGTAGTACCGACAAGGAGATGATAAAAATGTTGAAGTCGATGGCTTGTACCGAGAACTGACCCACCCAGGCATTGGCGAGGCACCTAGTGCTGGGAGGAACTTTCGGATTGTCATAGCCATTTTTAAGCACTAAAATGCCAGAAATGGTATTGTTGAGACTGTTTATAAAATCTATCGCAAGACTGTTCAGTGAAGTCTCAAAGATTGAGTATTGAGGTCTTGCCCTACCTGCAATCAGGAGATTGACTATCAGTGCGTGACGGAAATGTCGACGTGGCGGGGGAACGATGGCGTGCAGGCAAAGAGCAAAGAAGCTGGCGGTGCAAGATAGTATCGATCCGACAAATGTCGGTACAGAAATGGACAAATTGGCTGGAAGATTAGCCATTTTGTCTGGCTTCTAAGAAAGCAGGTGAGGAGAAAGAAGTTGAAACCCATGCCCAACGTGGGTAATCTGGGTAAAGCGGCAACAATTATAGACGAACGTCGAAAAGCCCATTCAGGACATCGACCTGAGCCTCCTGGACAGATCGTATTTGGCGGGGCTCAAAGCATAAGGCCAAGCTAGCCAAGAGTGTCAAGACCAATTCTGATATGCCAGCTTTGGAGACAATGAAACGAATTTTCCAGGAAGGTTCAATAGAGCTTATGAGTCTGGGCACGAGGCCAGGTTATCTGATCATCGTGCTCATATCAAAAGCAGTAATAGCCGGAACGTTCTAACAACTTATCCACCTGCAGAACTTAAGGGACCATTCATGGACGCATTCCACCTGCATTAGAGCATGGTAGCTTCACGCCATGGGCCCATATGTAGTGCAAAGCTCCACGAGGAGTTGCGGCAGTGGCGGTGGTGCTTTGACATGTCCTTCCTACTAAGGCGGAGATTGCGCCACAATTCAAAGTTTCATGTATGCTCCATAGGAATCGTAGTTAACCTTTGTGCGTGATTTTGACTGAGACTATCAAGACCTGTCCGTAGTCACGCTAAACTAATTGTTTGCATTGACGGGGAGCATCAAGTTGCAGAACTTGGAATACTCAAGTGATTATACTCATTGGCCGTCACCAAGAGTTTCCTGGACTCTAGAGATGTCGAAAATACTTCGATAGCCCGTTTGAAGCCCAAACCTTGTTTAAATGGGTCGTTTGTTTTAGCTGCAAGACCCCTGCTGACGTCGTGAGTCTGAGCGTCAGGGTCTCCCGTTGGGCCAGAATCAATGTCAATGCGGTCTGACAGGTCGAAGCAACCCTACCGCCACCGTATTATTTGTCCCCCAGTTTGGGCAAGTTTTCCCGAGAAATATTCCCTGACGAGCTGAATCTTGAAGTTTCACAGCGAAGGTCGATCTAACATGGGGCTTAACGACCCTTGAAGGTTCTGGATAATCTTTTTCACGACTTGGCATCTCCTCATGCTGGACGAGTAAGTGAAAAATGGCATAGAGGGACGCTTTATAATCTCCAGTGAGGACGCCACTGGGCTCTTCGATAATAGCAAAGGTAGGTGTGAGGAAATTATGTTTTCGATAAGTTTGATGAATTCCTTCCTTTCTCACTAACTGCCTATCCGGTGTCTCTTGCCGTCCATTTTACGACATTTCATGGTTATTGTTAGTTCACGATGAACCCGACGATGGACTCAACATCACTCATCCTCATATCTTACCCTCTTACGACTCCTTTTTGGTGGTGAACGAGGCCATCGACCGTTCCTATATTGCCGAGATTCCTACCTCATTTGACACTGCTGGCATACAGTGTCTGGGAGGGAAGCCAGCCATCGCGACTCGTGGCGTTAAACACCCAGGTGTACCTCGGTGAAGGCAAGTCAAGCATTAATGCCAATCTCGCTGGTTTGGTGTAGTTAGCCTAGCTATTATGAAGCTACTTCTTCTTAGTAGCAATTCTTGTCGTACCAACGTGTAGGTTACTGCTAAGTCGTACATAATTATAGTACTTTGACTACTAGAGAACCTAGGCTAGACAAAAACTTCAAAACGCTTCGCGGTAAGCCCGAAGGTACAGTCAAGTTGAACAAGGTCAAGGGAAGATCGTTTGACCTGCCGGTGCCTTCTATCGTTCCAATTGATTTCGGGAAGGTAAGAAATTAAATACATGGCCAAAGATTTACTCTAAACTCTGTCAAAGTACATTGAATTGATCTACTAGGTCAGCAAAGATTGCACGTCAAGTATATAATTCCCTAGGTGGACTTTCAAGCCTAGATGTAACATACTCCCAAATAGGAGGAATAATTTGTTATACACCAATTCTTTATAGATTATATACTCACTTATTAATCCGGTTCGGTCGGTTTACCATCGATTTGTCGATCTTCTCCATCATGCCTCTCGTTATTGAAGAGAGAATTAGAGGAGACATCAATGATTCGTTGCCAAAACTCATTTTCGTACTAGATATCTAACCTGAAAGCTAAAAATGAGCTCCAGAATTCCACCGCATACCTGGATCCTTGCCTCAGCGAGTATCGCCCTCGTATTCTTGCTCCTCACTCCGTATTTCTCAAGCCTCTCATCCCACCTACGCAGTACCTAGTCATATATGCGAACGCAGCTGTGCCCATCTTCCCTTTTGACTCAACGATGTGTAAGATATTTTCTGTTCCGCTTGAGGCTTTGTCGGGAACATCCACCACTAATCTCTCTCTTATACTCTCGACACGCATTTCATATACACTTTAGCTGACGGACGACCCGCTCCCACACGATCAAATGTCAGATTTGGGAGAGGCTCAGTTGAAGTTCTCCCTTGGGCGTCGCAGAGGCTGATGTCGTACGTAGCTAGGAATAGAACAGTTGGCACCACGATGTTCAGTTTCGCAAACTAGAATTTATTAGCTTCCCATGACTAAGAGTCAATGCAAAGGATATTTCCTACTCTCATAGCCACTGGAGGAATCGAGTAAGTCAGTACACTTTCATGCTTTTAGATTACCTGGGAAGGGTGCTTACGACATGGATGGTTCCCTGATCCCCATCCAAGAAAGGAGTGAGGTGTTCCCGCACCTTCCGCCCTGCTCGCGTCATGTCGGCTTGGATCCCATTGCTTAGGATCCTTGTACGTTTGAGGATTCATGTGGACGTCCTGGGCAGCATAGACCTAGAGTTGCGATTTCTTTAGCATCGGCTTGTGTGAAGAGCTGAAACTTAGAATATGCCACCTACCGCGAGACTTCCCGGAGGGATAAAAGATCCTGTATCCCCTACTGGAACATTCTTGCTGCTAATGTTCTTTCTCACAATTGTTCCTGACATAGTAAAGCGCATTGTTTCTTTCATCGCTAGCTCCAGTAGAGGAAATCTGCTCTCCCAGTCGTGGAGCGTGAATCGATGCAGGATATCAGTCACCGTCTCATCTGACCTTATTCTGTGGTTATCAATGGCGATATCGACCTCTCTTCTAAGTCTCTCCATCCAAATTGGATTTCGAGCCAGGTAGCATAGGTTCCATGCAGCGTTGATGCTGGTGTTGAAAACCCCGGCTAGGATTGCTCCAATGATCGCCTGCGGAAGAGATAAAAAAATTAGATCGACTGTCATTTCTAGGTCATGACGGAAGGAAGATTTACCAGGGCAATGATAGGATCACTGATCTTTTGTTCCATCATGAGCTGCATGGCATCCTGCTCCACTCTACCACTCTTGCGTCGCTCAGAAACGAAGCCTTGAATCAGCCAATGCAACTTGGAGTAGCCCCAAAGCCGTCTAAGTTTCGATGGTGTCGGCAGCAAAGGAAACCATATATCGAATAGAGAGCTTTCATCAAGTGGCTTGTACACTTCACGCGTTTTGATGACCAGGTCCAAACTATTAGCAATATCATGTGTTCCTGTCATACGATGTGTAAGTCGGTATATAAGGATGCCCATTGTTTCAACTGGGTCAACAATTCCCGAGGGACCTATTTTCTGGACACACTCATCACTATCGTTGATAAGATGATGAAGGTTGAGTGTCATCTGATCGTCTTGTGTGCACTTCTTGTATACAAGCATAGCTGTACGTGCAACACTGTTGGTTAGTCCATCAACGTTCAGAAAACTCCCAAACAGAACAAGAAATCTAGGCATTCTTTAGCAGATCTCCCCTGAAGTAATATGTCGAACTGAGCTTACCCAGCAAGGGAATCAAGTCCCCTCGACGTGAGATACGTTGTTCGTGCTTCATCACCAGAAATCGCGATGACATGATTTGGACCGTACCAGAAACTGAACTGCCGGTCCGGGCTTTCTTCCTTTCCAGATTTAAGATACTCCGCCCGAGAGTTTCCAAACGTTGGTGCTTTCCAGCCTTTGTATCCTTTGAGAAACCGCGGAGCACTTCCAGGTGGAGATACGCGGTAAAGAAGTGGTCTGGCAGCCATCAAGATCAGGACGGCTGCTATCCCAGCTAGCAGACTGTTGGAGTTGCTTTGGATCGCCGTTAGGCTCCTCAATATCACAGCCATTTTCTCGAAGTGCGATCTTATATAAGCCAAACAGTGGGTGCTTTGACGGTAGGGGAAAGCGACAGAACAAAAGGACAAGAAACTAAGACATTGAGATCTGCGGGAAGCTTAGGATTATAAGCAAAACCGGGAAAACTTGCGGTCGAATAACATTATTTTGTGCTCTCTCGATCCGTATACCAACCAATCTGAGACGGTCTGACAAAGATCGACACCGTTGGCGTGTGATCAGCGAGAGCGGCACAGACGGATACCATTTACCGGAATCTATATTTAGGTTCAATCTTTCAGTTCTCGAGTGTTACCGCTGCCCCACCAAGAGCTATCTGACACAAATTAAGGCGTAGTTTGATAAAACAAACAACCCCAAAATACCACTGACGTCGCTGCTGGGCTACTAGCTGCCTAACCTTTACTCAGTTTTATTCCCTTGTAGACAGTTCTCTCGTTGAAAACTTGAATGTCGTCGTCATAATTTGTCTTGCCAGCAGCCCTCGACTTGAGAATATTCCTCCGAACCCTCTTCACATCATACTCCGTGTTTCTAGTTAACCACCAAGTCCACAGATTTGCCACAAGCCCGGCAATAATCATGGAAGATGCGATGGCAAAGGAGTTCTTGTATCCATTGTGCGCCCATTTCGACTGGAATAGTTGCGGACCAATCACAGCGCCAAGCTGGGCGACACCCGATTGTAGGCCGAGGGTGAAGGCAGTCCCAGTCGATCCAGAGAGTGTTGCGGAACGCCACGCCCAGAAGGGAATGAAGTACGACTGATAGAAGAGGTTGCCAAGGATACAGCTGATGTAAATGCCAACGCGATCATTGATTGTAAAGAACAGCACGAAGCATACAATCATGCCAGAGACGAGCATGCTACGAAATATGTCAGCCTGACAGGAACGGACAGCAGACTAAAGACTTACATGATGTACGCCGGGCGCACGATATACGCCTTTCCAATGAACCAAGAAGAGAAGATCAATCCGATGATGGCCGCGGCGGCTGGAGGGATGTTGAGAAGCTGGTTATCTGGCAGCCCTACGAATCCCAGATTGGTGATAATAGTGGGCAGATACCATGTCAAGGCGTATCCTCCAAGATTAACCAAAGTCTGACTCAGCATGAACGACCAAATAAGTGGTTTCCTGAGAATAGTGATAATCTCTCTGCTAGAAAAGAAAGGGTCATTGGTTAATGGGGCGTTTTCTGGAAGGCGGGCTTCAATGAATTCTTGTTCTCTCTTGTCGAGGAATTGGCAACTACGAGGCGATTTGGGGTAATCTGGAAGCCGCCAGAAGACAACTCCGGAAAAGAGGATGGTGGCCAGACCTTCTAGGATGTAGACCCATCTCCAGGCGCTCAATCCACCGACTTCGTTCATGAAACTAATTCCATAGCAGAGAAGCGAACCGACAATGGAGGCAAGAGCAGCAATGGCAAAAAACCAGGTAACCGGTCTACCCATTTCATCCGTTCGATACCAGGCTTGGAGTTGAGCCAAGACACCAGGAAACATACCAGCCTCGAACATTCTGTCCGAACCATCGTCAGCAACAATCGTGCATATGACCTCGAGACTTACCCTAGCAAGAATCGCATGGTGTAGATCTGGTGCCGGTTTTGAGACGCACCGTGGCATGCCGTGATGATACCCCAAGTAAAAAAGATGCGTGACTGCCATAGATGAGGGCTCATCCGCTTGTGGAGCAGGTTACTTGGGGCCTCGAATATGATATATGAGATCTGGCGACATGTCAGTAAAGTAATGTGTGACATGAGGAGGGCGCACATACTCCGTAAAATGACCCCACCCAGTTGTATTGATCTGCAGTCATCCCCAACTCTGTGAGAATATTACGATCTTCTCCAACTTGAAGCACCTTGACGTTAGCTGCATTGTTGGTATCAATCTGTCGAGATTCAGTTAGCATATTCATTGAAAGATCATGTTTGACCATTCACCCTACCGTCTTGATCATGTACATTAGTCCAATAAGAATAAAGAATTTCTTGTCCACTTTGCGAATTATCTTCTTTTCTTCTTCTGCGGTAAACGTAGCTAGGAAGGCTGCTCTCGCCTCGGGGTCATCACGTAGATTGTCGACGTCGGCACGGGCAACAGTTTCAAGGGCATGTTCTCGTGTTGCTACAGCTGCGTCGTGATCAACGGTGAATTCTTGTCGAGTTGTCAGCGAAGCCATTATTCCAAAAGCGATAAGAAAGATATCAAGTCTATACAGAGCTCGTGCAGCCACACATCCTTTCCACGGCTAGGTATATAAACGTCGCATGTGGCATCCAGCGGGGCATTACGTGCTCCCAATGATTATCACGGGAGAGCGATTGCACCATGTACCATGTACCATCAGTGGGGTTGACTGACAGCACGCTGTATTTCATTGGAGCATGGCCGATGGTGATATTACAATCCACCTTTGAATCATCTTCACTCCTACTCTGGACGAGAAACGTTCCGAAGGAATATCACACCTGGCAAAGAGCGGAGTAATCCCGACATTTGAGATGGCATATCACCCAATTAAGGAACGATTTCTTATCGCATGGATGCAATCGTAACGAATATAGCCAAGAATATCCCTTAGTCTGTGCGTGAGCTCGGAAGAATGCTTCCTACAGATAGAATTCAGGGACAAATGATATCTCGATATCCATTTCTAGACTAAGCGATGGAAACCAATCACTCAATACTACGGGTACTGCTCAAGCTGTTCTCTGTATTTCATTTAACGTCGCTACTGCTGTGTGGCGGTCTGGTCGCGACTTGAGACATGCTCAGTAACGCGCTGCATTTTCGGGCAGTCACATTGGTCTTGGGATAGGCCTCATTGAGGTCTAAGGCCGCCTTGTCTAGAACTTCCCAGGGTCGCCCCGGCAGGAGTACTTGGTTGCACCATTTATACAAAGGTTCTGTGCAATAAAATGCTTGCGGACAACAATTGTTATTCCTGCCTTCATGAAATGAAATTGACAATTCAAAACATCCTGCGACAATCAAAGATATCAAAGTCGCTTTGTACTCGTTATTACCACATCCTTTCCCACGTCCGTCTCACCCAATTCATCTCGGCCAGCCTAGCTTTCTCAACCTCATCAATGCCGCCCTCCTCCCACTGCCTGCATTCAGCATCAATCTCAGCCTTACCAGAGACCAAGTCTGCCTCCATAGGGCTGACAACACCCCGTCCCTGCTTCCAGAACTTGACCTTACCAACGCCATACATCACCGCAGTAAAGGCGATGGCAAAGTATGAGGTAATAAAGCCGCGCAGGTTGAAAGGTGAAAACACGTCAAAGCCTACAAAGAACATCGCCGTGCATCCGAGGGCCAGTGCCATGATTGGAGTGTAGGGCGTGTAAGGCGCGACATAATACAAAGCATCATCGCCAAGGCCCTGCGCCTTGCGAGCACGATAAAAGCCGATATATGTGAGCAGCATGTAGCTGTAAGATGTGATAAAAGCTGTTGTGGTCAAGTCGACAAACCAGAAAAAGACCTCCAAGGCCGAGTTTGACGCTACAAGAAAGGTAACACAGGATATCAGGGACACAACCGCGGTACAGTAAATGGGAACTCCGGTCTTGGTACATGTCATGAGAAAGCTGGGCGCTTGATGGTCTAGAGGTAGTGTCAGTGACTGTGAAAATGACAATTTGATAAACAGACTTACCTCTGGCGAGGCCATAAAGTGTTCGAGTGGCAGAGAAAAGATAGGCATTGCCGCAGGAGAGCCCTGAAAGTAGAATGAGAGCATTGATGAAGTGGGGTAAGAATCCGATGCCAAGGTTCTGAATACCGATGACCCACGGGCTAGCAGCTGCGCCAGCAGAGCCGTCTGCAATCGCTCCCAAGAGCCTATCATCTTTTGAAGAGCAGATGATACCCACAGCCAAAGCGCCGACGATGTAAAATCCCACAAGACGGTAGAAGATCATACGAGCAACTCGGGGAATGGTTCGACGAGGATTCTGGATCTCACCGGCTGCAAGGGCAATCATGTCAGGCCCAGCGACAGTGAAAGCCGCATATATAACGACGGACCACCAGCCAAGGAAGCGCCCGGATGCTCCTTTGGAATAGTACTCGTGCATGGCGCCATCTTTCCAATTTCTGAACCCGTACGCATCGCCTTTTGGATTCCCTCCAGCCATTGTTACGATCGTGATGACGACGAGGAAAACAAGGAGGAAGACTTTGGTAAAAGCCAATATGAACTCGGCTTCGCCATACCATCTGTTCTATCATTAGCAGATGTCTCATTATCACTTGACGGGGGACTCACTTGACGGCAACCACGTTGAGGAAAATGCAGATACTCATGGCCAGTGCGATCCAGGCGGCAGGGTTGGTTGTATTATCCCAGTACTCCATGACGGCAGCAACTGCACTATACTCAACGCATACAAGCATCGAGGTACCGAAGAAATAAGTCCAGCCCATGCTGAACCCAACGGCTGGGTCAACGAAGCGCGATGCAAGCTCGAAGATCGAGCCGCGAATGGGAAGATAAGCACACATTTCTGCTACACACAGATATGTAGGCCAGACGAAGCAAAGTCCCCAGAATGTATAGCCTAGAATTAGGGAGAGCGGCCCAGCTTGACTCAGATAACCTCCAATACCGACCTGGTTCTTGTCAGCTTTCTTCTTCTTGACAGAGTATCGCTGTGCTTACCCAGAGCGCAGTGCCAATTGAGCCACCGATAGCCATGAGCTGCACATGTCGGGGTTTGAGACCTCGCTGCGTTTGGCCGTACTTTTGTGTCAACTCATTAACGACCGGCTTCTCATCAGGCTCGTACTGAGGGCCATGATTCTGGCTCTCAATGTGACGGATGTCGAGGGCGTTGTCTTCGACACCCATTGCTGCGGTAGGAGTGGCACGTCAAATGGGAAAGAAAAGAAGTATTCTGTGGGTCTGTCGAGATTGATATCTCGTTTATCCGGGGAGCGGAAGACATCTTTATATAGTTAGAGATGATTTATGGTAGGTAGTGCAGCCCCGGGTATCAATAAACGAAATCGATGGGATTCCCCGCTCAAGTGAGGGCTTCCCCACGGGGTACCTAGCGCTAGTGAAGAGTTGCTGATCGTTGTCCATGGGTTCACCCGCATGCTATTAACGAAGGACTAGCCACTTGTGGTTCGGTTACCCGGTCTGGAGATGCCTTCCTCAGAAGCAGTTAGAGTTAGTCTTGGCGGTGGCCGGCGGCCAAGTATCAGCGAGCATTTTATCGGGTTCTGGCGGCGGACTGGGCCACGAATTAGAACGATAAAACTTCATTTACTGGACCCAAAACTTTCTTTCCAATAAGATCCTTACATTGCCCAGTTGATACATCTTTATGTTTATGCGTAGTAGTGGCATTAGCTACAGTCATTGTGCTGGGGGTGGTGTCATTGTGCAGCGACGGTAGGTCAGGTGGGAAGATCTTATCAACAAGTGTCTCAATCCGGAAACGCGGAGCGACTAGCGCATTTCCCCGCGTTTCGGCCATTCAAGCAACGTTGCCGTAAAGTCAACTTGAGCACTCCGGCCATTCAAAGAGAAGGTATGTGGAGAGCACCCCGGATTCTGGCTTTCGCTAAAGACAATGATGGGATTAGCCTGCAGTAGTGGCATCCACGGGCTCGTCTTGTATTGGTAAAAACGGCAAAAGGAACAAATTAAGAAGGAACAACCGAACCGGTCAGGTGGCAGCGTAAGTGGCTTATCCTCACCAGAACTCATATCCCAGATTGCTGTGTAATTTTCAGGTGGATAGCTATCTGATAACATTTGTCCTGTTCTAGTGTAATTATTCGGAAACCCAGGTTAACTGTATGTTACACGTCAGGCTTCTCTATTAGGGCTGTTGAATCGTTGATAATTTGTTTTTCGTTCGATGGAATTAATAACCAACTACCCCGTTATGAACATCGATGGGTATAGCAAGGATAGTCAGCCAACTCTGTTTCGAACTTCTCTCAGGTGGAAATATTAATCCTTTATTTATGTAATATAATAATACATCTCGTCTCGTTCACAGCTTTTTATAGCATGTACTTAAACCCAGCGATGACTTGAGCGTCTGTTGGACCATGCTTACCGCAACTTTCACCCCTCTCGAGCTTAGCATTCTGGCGACGGAGGTAAATTCTCGTAACCAGAGCAAAGCCAATAGCCAAGACAGTAGCAGCTAGATTGACAATGAAGGCAGTAAGGTACCGCGGTGGACCGAAATACAAATAGCTGCACCAGATGTTGGGCGTGTTGCAAATAGAGTTAATTATCCCAATTGCTGCAGCACGCTTGGGCGTCGGTTGTGATAAGGAGCCTGTGATCCAAGATAAAGTGACGACCGCGGAGGCGTAGAATGAAGCGGGAAGTAGCATCATAGCTACATAGCGAGCGGCAGTATTGATTGTAGAAACAGCAATAATGTTTGCCACGGCTGTAATGGCAAGGGCACCAATGATATGAAATGAGCGCTCTTGCGTTCGATCCGAGTGGAAACCATTGACGAGCATGGTAAAGACACACAAGAGAAAAGGTGGTGCAGTTAGAACGTAAGTCATGTTTCGGTCATATCCAAGACCACCGACGACGCTCGGGAAAAAGTTGGCCACAGCACCAACGATATAAGTCTGGAACATCACGGTCAGAGGTTGCATGGTCGACGTAAGAGTGAGCTACTAACACAGTATAGGATACCGACAAACAACCACGTTTTGGGATCTTTGACAGCCATCATGAAACCGGCGTAGGGTGTGATCTCGCGAGAATCATCATTCTGTCCCTGATCCGAGACGTAGTTCCACTGCACCCACGTGCATTCCAATGGAGAGAGTGTGATGATTCTTTTGTTGGAGTTGGGTAGAATGAAGGCAAATATTATACCTAGACCGGTGGTAACTACACCCTCGATTAAGAAGAGCTTGTTACGTGTCAGTGGCGCATGAAGCATCTCCTGGGCATTGGTCCGACTTACCCATCGCCAGCCCGCGATCCCACGAGCGCCGTCCAACTTCAAGATGCCGATTGCAAGTAAAGTGCCAAAGGCATTACCAAACTGTGAGCCACTGTATAGAATGGCAGTTCGTAACGCAAATTGCTTCCGATTGTAGAACATGGACAGGAAGTATAGTGCTCCAGGGAAGAATGCAGCTTCGGCGACTCCAAGGAAGATTCTGACAATGAGCAGGCTGGAGAAAGTTTGCACGGACGCCATGGCAGCTGAGATAATACCCCAAAGAGCCATGCTGCCACAGATATACATACCCGGCCACTTGATTCGGCCAGCGATCATGTTTGAAGGGATTTGGAAGAGAACTAAGAGATCATTGTTAAGCTACGCCTAGCTGAGGGGGGAGCAATAAAGGTAAGAAGACATATACATACTGTAGCTACAGAACATGATGCTAACAGAAGTCTGATACTCAACGGGCGAAAGGCTCAAGTCTTCCTCAATATTGGCAAGCTTGGCGCTAGCAATATTCTGGCGATCGAGGTAGTTCAAGATGTACATGACAACCAAAATCGGCATGATAATCAGATCCATCTTGAGGGTTGCCCGACGGCCGAGCTTTGCACAGTCGTTGTCTGACAGGTGTGCCAATGCACTCGGCTTTGAGATATCGTCGACAGCTCTGACATATTTCTGCTCGAGTGTTTCAAGCTGCTCTAGGGTGTCTTCTCTTTTCTCGTCCATGGCTGGGGTTGCCAGATGTGATTCTTACACTAATTTTTAGTCCTACGAATATCGTAAGGAGGAGGTTCTTATATACTTGAGCGAGACAAGATGCGTTCTCGCCCTTCGGGACCATATTCGGGGCCATGGATGTCGGTGGGCTAGGCAGTCAATCAGCTATGTTTTTAGAAACGTGGGGGCCAACCCCGGATTCCAAAAGGATCGCAAGCTTCCCCAGCTTTTCTGGGTCTTAATGATGTCAGTTCGAAGCAACCCGTGGCGTGGGGGTCCCTCGGCTGGGGATGGACATGGCGTGGGGGTCCATTCCCCTGGGTGACTTCCTAGTGAACTCAACAGCCGACCGTGGAGAAGTCGGCACCCAGTCAATGCTGTCTTAATCTTCCACATCTTCTTCTTTGAATCAAGCTCGCCTAGTCCTTTGCTTTCCTAGACATCATCTTTAAAATCCTTCTTCGCTCGAGATGGCTTTAATTCCCGGTGAGGAGGTTGCCAGGCACTGCAGGAGAGACTCTTGCTGGCTTGTTCTTCATGGCCTAGTATGGGATGTCACCGGTACGAACTGACCCATTATCAACCTTAGTTTCCTTGAAGTGTCTAATGGGTTATTGCAGATTTCATAGACGAGCATCCCGGCGGCGCATCACTTATTTTGAAGCGAGCTGGAAAGGATGCCACAAGTTCATACGACGAGGCACATGAGCCAGAGTTGGTCGAGAGGACACTACCGTCAAATTGCTGTCTGGGCACTGTCGACACCGCAACGCTACCACGACAAACAGATGTGGAGCCGAAAAAGAACAGCTCGCCGAAATTCCCCGCTTTGAACACCGTCATCAGCCTAGCAGACTTTGAAAAGATTGCCGAGTCATTCCTCCCGCCCGCTGCCTGGGCGTATTATTCTTCTGGGGCAGATGATGAGTATTGCATAGGCAACGCAAAGCGTATCTTTCGCAATATCCTCCTTAGACCCCGAATCCTTCGTCAAGTTGAACCTGTCTCAACCAATACTACCATACTCGGCTTCCCTTCCTCACTGCCAGTTTACTTCAGTCCAACAGGGATCGGGAGATACGCTCATCGAGATGCTGAGTCTATCATAGCTGCTGTTGCTGGTCATGAAAACCTGCTCTACTGCATGCCAACAAGTGCTTCATGGGAGTCAGTGTCCAAGGCACGTTCAGCGACGGATCAACCGTTGTTCTTCCAACTTTACACCGGCCGAGATAAAGAGTATACGAAATCAGTTCTGAGAACCGTGAAGGCGCTCGGAGTTACTGCCATTTTCCTGACGGTCGACTCCCCAGTTCTTGGAAAACGTGAGCGCGACGACCGGATTCGAGCTGCTGAAGGCGATGATACTATTTCACCAGCGTCAGGCGGGGTCGCCAAGGTCACATCGAGAGGCTTGTTGAACCCATTACTTTCATGGGGCGATATAGAATGGATTAGAGAAGCTACCGGACTTCCACTGGTACTTAAAGGAGTTCAAAGCGTAGAGGATGCGGTCCTTGCGCACCTCCATGGTCTGAACGGTATCGTTCTGTCCGACCACGGTGGACGCTCCCTGGATACAGCGCAGCCTCCCATGCTCACTTTGTTGGAGATTCGCCGCCATGCGCCACATCTCTTATCTCAGGGCATTCGTAAAAGTTTCCAGGTCTTCATAGATGGTGGTATTCGTCGTGGCACGGATATTATCAAGGCCGTTGCTTTGGGAGCAACAGCAGTGGGTATCGGGCGGCCGGTGCTGTACTCAATGTGCGCTGGATATGGCGACAAGGGACTTCACAGGCTAGTGCAGATCTTACGAGCAGAGATTGAGACGAATATGGCGCTGGCTGGGACAAAGGATATCTCGGAGCTGGTTCCAGAAATCGTAAATACGGAAAGAGTGGAAAGGGACATCTCCAGGCGAGTAAAGTTATGATGAAAGAATCTAAAACTACATTCATGTGTATTGATGTAGGAGCGTAATCTACCGGCATCTGCTTGATTTCGTGCTGGAAAGAATTGAAGTCGAATATTCCCTTTGTAGAGCCTACATTTACATGTATGTCAGTAGGAAACCACCATTTTATGATAGCATAGGATAGCTTTTGTCGCGCAAGAATGAAGCAGGTAGGCTGCGAACCATAGCAGCTCAGTCAATTCCTATAGCAAGGCTCGCATAAGAGCAACATTCATATTACCGGGTAATTCCTTCGCCCTGAATGTGCGACACTGAACTAACATCGTACCCCCACGTCTGTTATTGCAACTGCCGCGTCCGCTTTTGTTGAGTATTTGCCAAGTTTGTCGAGTCTCGGCTACTACGGCTCGATGTATCATGACTTCAGTGCGGGATCTCAGCGAAATTCCCCTTTAACCGGTCACCCCCACGCTTCTTGTCTCGACAGAGTTCCCCCACGTTAATAGTCCGACGTCTGAGTTTAGCTGCACGTCAGACCGCCAGCCAGCCCTTCTCCTCCGCATTTCTCCCCGCAAAATCATCTTACCGTGGGGCTGGGATGTTCTCGAGATTATTGTCTATCCGTGGGGGTCACTATGCTGCCCCTGACCTCCACGTTTTGAGTGCCTTCTGATGCTACCGGGACGTCTGTCGCCACCCCGACCTCGGCGATTTACGGCATTCCACCTGCACCTTGTTTCTCTATTCCTATGATTTGGGGGTATCGTATAAATTGCATGTCTTCGCGTCTGTCAGTCTACAGTCCATAATCCAGGTAAAGCCAAATCATCATGTCTGCTCGAACCATAAAGGCGTCTGTGTTGTATGGTGCAAAAGACCTGCGCGAGGTAAGTCTCCTTCACACGATAGAGAGCCTTAGAAAGAGAAAGCCAACTTGGAACAGGAAGACCGCACGATCGATCCTCCAGGTGCTGGGGAGCTCCAGGTTTCTATCAAAGCCACTGGCATTTGCGGTTCTGACCAGCACTACTACAAACACTTCAGAAACGGTGACATTCAAATTCGAGAACCAATGTCTCTTGGCCACGAGTCATCAGGTGTGGTAGAGGCATGTGGCCCAGGCGTCACTGGCTTTGAACCGGGTGATCGCGTTGCCTTGGAAGTCGGCTTATCTTGCGGCTCTTGTCGGCTTTGCAAAGCTGGAAAGTACAATCTCTGCAGAGACATGCATTTTCGGGGCTCAGCGAAGAATTTCCCACATTTTCAGGGTACGTTGCAGGAAAGGATCAATCATCCAGCTAGGTTGTGTTACAAGTGAGTGGCTGCGTGGACTACAATCTTTCCCCCCAAGACTAATTAACGTCGCAAGGCTTCCAAATGAGATCACTACTGCCGAGGGTGCTCTACTTGAACCCCTCAGTGTGGCCATTCACGCAGTGCGACGAGCAGCCCTTGAACCCGAAAGCAATGTGCTTATTCTGGGTGCTGGGCCTGTCGGACTATTGTTGGCTGCTATGCTACGTGTTCAGAGAGTGGGCAGCATTGCAATCGCGGATGTTGAGGAGAGAAGGGTAAATTTTGCTACAGTCAATCAATTCGCAGACCGAGGTGTAGTGGTGCCGCGAACAGGCACACCGTCTGATGATACTGCAGCTAAACTGAACAATGCTAAGAAGACAGCAGAACTGTTGATGGATGGCGAAGAGTTTGATGCCGTCTTTGAGTGCACGGGTGTCGAAGCATGCGTTCAATCTGCAATATACTCTACTGCTCCTAGTGGAAAGGTTATAATCATCGGGATGGGTAATCCAGTGCAGACACTGCCTCTGCTAGCGGCGTCTCTTCGTGAGGTTGATATTATTGGTGTATTTCGCTACGCCGACACGTATCGTCACGGTATTGAGGTACTGGCGAAGAAGGATGAGGTCAATCTGCCAGACATCAAGAAGTTGATAACACATAGATATTCGGGATTCCAGAGCGTGCCCCAAGCATTTGCGGCGGCGGCAAGAACAGTTGATGATGATGGAAATCTGGTCTTGAAAGTTATCATTGAGACTTGATAGTTGAAAGCTACTCAATCTATCACCATTTTGTCAGCACATCTGACATGCGGGGCTGGTGGTGATGATCAGGCTCTCGGGCTTTATTGACGCATGGGCGCGATCTACGTTTCTGGTGATCGCGGTCGGGCCATGGAGCAGCATATTCATTCAGCACGCCACCTCCGCTGCAAACACAAAGGAGATTTCTCAATCTCGGTGAGCATCCCAAGATGTCATACCCTTTTTCTATTTTTTAAAGTAGATATTTTCGTCAGCAATAGTACTCGTTCTTCACGGCGTAGTTTGATCCAGTGCAGTCCTGCCATGCAATCGTGCATCAAAGTGCATAAGCAGAGCCTCGTTATCATCAGGATCATTGGTCGACAGTCACTTCAGAATGAGGGGTAAATCATCTGGCCAATGTCCTCATGATGCTCAATCGCCATCATTGCATGAGTGGTGTGATGCACTTGGCTTACGTCTTTGTGATTTTACGTCTTTGTGGTTTCGAAGCTTCATCGCCTCAACTTTGCTTCAGCCATCCGTTCGGCCTAGCAAAAGGACTGGCATCATCATCCGTACTCTTTCTGCCATTTCGAGCGCAATCACCAGATCTCCGTTTCTCTTAGACAACACTTCCTTTTACGCGCTCTTTATGCCTCTACCATCAACATGTCAGATCCACTCTCCGTAGCGGGTACCGCGGTTGGCATCGTATCGTTGGGCATACAGGTCTGCCAAGGGTTAATATCCTACCTGCAATCACTTGAGGGCCGAAATAAGGAGATCAGAACAGGCCTTACTGAAGTCGAGACACTAGTCTCCATTTTCTACTCTTTGAACGCCGTTCTTTCCAGGATTGATGAAAAATGCCTCGAAGCGACGACGATTCGGAGATGCTTGAGGGACAGTGAGGTGAAGCTTCTTGACTTCCAACAGTTTCTCATCAAACTCCGAGGACCACAAGATGCTCTAGCAAGCACAATAGGGAAGATAGATGATGCCAGGCGTGCACTCATCCATCCCTTCCGAGCAGAAAAACTCCAGTCACTGCGTCAGTCTGTGCAAGAGCTCTTGAACAACCTGAACGTAGCTACAAACCTCCTATGCCTGTATTGGCCCTATAAGCC